>JXCR01004777.1:69608-110884 GCA_002079205.1 Phalaenopsis hybrid cultivar
CAAACGGATGTCATAACTTTCTCTAGTTTATTTGATCGAGCCTCACCCTCAATTTTTGTGTTTATCCTTCGGGATAGATACAGGATTTGAAGTAAAACGCTCTTTCATCTAAACTATGAAAATTATGGGTCAGTTTGACTTCATCTTTTTCAAAACTAAAATTTTTAAAACGTCCTTCCGAAGCGGGCTGGGATTTCAATTCTGATGACCGACAGCTTCTTATGGGCAAACCCCACACCAAAAATCGTGCCGACAGATTCAAATGTGCGCGCGTGCACACACATATATGATTATTTTAGTTACAATAATGATCATTTGTATTGATAATCATCATCCAGTGACGATGGAAATCCGCTTAAGAGTGATTATACTAGTATTATCACTATTAATGATGCCAAAAATTGTTTGGACAACTCACATATCAGCGAGCAACCTTAGTTTCATTAACACAAAAAATAATACAAAAGTGAATGGGTTTCTTTAATGACAAAGAAGAGCATACGTATTCGAGTATACAGTTAAGCATATCTTATACTATGATTTAATAATTTCAAATATTATTTTTGTTGATTCCATGTGCTTCAAGCTAAATAATTTTTTTTTAATAACAAATCTACACAAGGGGTTTCTAATGTAATTATTAAATATTTTTAAGCTTAATTCAAGAATATTTTAATTTAATCATCCAATACATTATTAAAATGGAAATATCAAGAGTTCTTACAATCACTTAATGCATTTTTATAACCATGAAACTAATTAGCCACCTTAAAACAAGTACATTATAAATAAAGAATACAATTTTAAGCTTTAAAAAACTTTGGTTAAGCCATAAGAGTCCATATGTTGATGTCCTACCATTTGGCCTTAAGCTTGCAAAAGCTAAATGTATACCTAGATATTTGTTTCAAGATAAACTTAAGGAGATAGAGAGAATTAACAAGGGAAAAAAATATAGAGGGAATGAGAAGCCACTCATCCAAAGAAGGAAGCCCCCGATAAATGGTGCTCACTTAGTTCAAAAGAGACTATCTCAAATAATACTCGCCTAAACTAAAGGATCCAAGCTCCCAATGTCACTGACTAAGAAGCCTTAAACTCACTAGTCCATATGGTAATCATCCAAATCAAGGATTATATGTTTTGATGGGGCTTGCTTTAAGATACCCAAAATTATTGTGAGTCAATTTGATCAGTCACATATGTATACACGTCGATCTAGTAAATATGAAAAAAGAGGCTTCATATTCATCCCATGAAGATAGTATCAAAATGTTTCTAATAAAGAACATTCTAGTTTATTAAACCACTAAATTTTGTTTGAGCATTAAATAAGAATGACAAATAAAAGAGTATTAAATTAAAAAAAATGGAAATCTAATAGTCTTAAAAGAGCATTAAATAAGAATGACAGATAAAACTCTTGTGTCTAACTCAGATGATGATGACACTCATGCTTCTATGACACCAGTACAATATTTTCTATATGTTATACCATGAGTTGCCCTACATGATAGTTTACAACCATAGATACAGACCTCCTTAGCCTATATCTAGATCATAAGAAGATTTGGAAATCATATTATAGTTAAGAGGGACTTAACTATGCAAAATTTCTTAAGATTCCTAGGATCCCCTATCTAATTTGTAATTTCTTACAATATATCTATTCTACTAGACTGTTGTGTGTTAACCTATTTGTTATTCTATGGAACTATTAGAATTCCTAAATCACAAATAGTTTTAACTACCTAATTGATCATATTAAGAGTATGATAATTAAATTGTTAACATATCAACGTGCATCATTCATAAGCATAGAAAATGTTTAAGGGAAAAAACTTTTGGAAAAACATAAGGAAAAATTATCCTCACATCACATTAACATTAAATCATGTTTAGCCATGAAACATGAGAGGGAGATGCATGGATAACTTCATAGAAATAGGTGAAGATTCAAGTGTGATAAAAAACACATTTACAAACAAGCCAAGCACCTTAAACAATACATTTAATCCTTGCCTTACAATGATCAACTCTCCATAATCTCTCACACACATATCACTCAACCACTCTCTCATGCAAACACTTTAAGAACTTAAGAGAAAATCCACCCCAGAAGCTTTCACTCTTGGGGAAGAAGAAGAGAACTCTTAGGGTTTGCACTAAACCCTTAATTCCTACTGTAGACAACCTTCTATCCTGATTAACTCCCACTAGGTTGTGCTAATGCATCCCTTATATAAATCTTTGTAAATTCATCTTGAAAAATCTTGTCAAAACTAGAATCGACTGGTGATGACATAACCATGTCCATGGTCGACATGGTTACACTGCATCCAACATGGTCAAGCTAAATGTTTGTGTAATTACATTGAGCTTACAATAAACCCATCATGATTATGTTGCTTTCCAGCATGGTTACACTAGACAAGCTTCTTAGATTACTTCATTCTTTAGCTCTGTAAAATGCTCTGTAGAACGCATCTACCCATATAATCTGAAAAATATAAAAAAAAGAATTTTACGAGCAAAAAAGTATGATAAATATGGAAGAAATTAATGAATTCAAGCTAGAAAAGGCATAATTGTTTCTCATATCAATTATCCAAAACTTACCCATTACTGGCCCTCGAATAATCCCATATCTAAGAAAGGACTCCAATGAAATCCATAGCTCTCATTTGGGAATTTATGATTTCTTAACTAGATTATAGAGTGAATTAAATTAAAACATGCAAA
Organism: Phalaenopsis hybrid cultivar; assembly: GCA_002079205.1. NCBI lineage: Eukaryota > Viridiplantae > Streptophyta > Magnoliopsida > Asparagales > Orchidaceae > Phalaenopsis > Phalaenopsis hybrid cultivar. Next base: position 72,351 of record JXCR01004777.1, read on the forward strand.
TATAATTTCAAGGTCAGATTCTCATCAATTTCTAATAACTTAGCCTTTTGCTTTTTTCCCCTCTTCTTCTAAGCATATCTTAAAACTCTTAAATTAGTGTGATTGAAATAGTTTTACTTTTTGTGAATATTTTTAAATCACTTAATAATAAACCAATCAACACAAAAATCACTTAACATTTTCTTTAATATAAACATCATAAGAATTTCATCAAAATTTTTTAATTTTTATTAGTTATGCCAGAATTAAAACATCATTTTTTTTTATATTTAGGCTCATCCCAAGCTTCTTCTTAGGGAGATGACCCCTAGTTTTATTTTTCTTTTAGATAAAAACTTTCATAATTTTGGACTTCTTATTTTCTTTTTTCTTTTTTCAAATCTACCGATAATAACTATGTCTGCTTGAGCACATTTTTTTTATGATTTTGAGTGTCTAATCTTCCCAAATTAATAAATCTCAAGTGCTTCATAAGGTGAACTCTAAAATGTTAAAATCCATTTAAAAGTGAGGCTTAATCAAATTGATTNCTTTTTCAATTCTACTGATAATAACTATGTCTGTTTGAGCACATTTTTTTTATAATTTTGAGTGTCTAATCTTCCCAAATTAATAAGTCTCAAGTGCTTCATAAGGTGAACTCTAAAATGTTAAAATCCATTTAAAAGTGAGGCTTAATCAAATTGACTGATTTAACACCAAAAGACATAAAGTATCTCTAGTTAACAATTATGTTTCAATCATATTTTTAATTATTCTGAGTGTTTTTAGGGTTCTAATATAAGTTGTTAAATTGAAGGGTTCCATATCAGGAAATTAATTATAGTCTCCCTTAAATGATTATTTAAATCTTTTAAAAAAAATCTTAGATAATATAGTAATATTATNTTGATTTAACACCAAAATACATAAAGTATCTCTAGTTAACACTTATGTTTTAATCATATTTTTAATTATTCTAAGTGTTTTTAGGGTTCTAATATAAGTTGTTAAATTGAAGGGTTCCATATCAGGATATTAATTATAGTCTCCCTTAAATGATTATTTAAATCTTTTAAAAAAAATCTTAGATAATATAGTAATATTATTAAGAATTTTATAATGATTCACGACATAAAGTATAGTCCACAACTTAGCTGTGAATTAGTCTCGGGCAAGTATATATGCATCATTCCCTCCCCAAAACTTTTTTTTCTATTTTATGCATGACATATGAGAGAATGCAAGAATGGAATAAAGAAAACATGTATAAAAGGGAATATCTTCTCAAAATAGATAAGTATGTTAGTAAAAATAAAGTGAAGCATTACAACATAAACATATCAAAGTAAAAAATTTATGGAGTGCACCTCAAATAAAAAAAAAAACATGAAAGGGTTCTCTTCATCACAACATTTATTCTAACAAGCTCAAAATAAGGGTTAAAACAAAATGTGATGTGAAAATATATAAAACATATTCAAATCAAATTATAACATATGGGTTGCCTCCCAAAGTATTGCTTAGTTTAATATCCTCAACTAGGTCATGCTAGATTAGATCTAGCATAAAATGACACTCCAGAATTAAATATTCTTTATAGTAATCTTGGATCAATCATTCTAATTTTTCACTATCTTGGTGGTTTTCTAAATTATCAAGTGTCAATCATACTCTAAGCTCTTTTGAAAAATATTTTTCCTTCCTCATCCCCATGTTCAAGACTTTCAGTAAGCTCTCAAGTTCTCTCTAATAATAATCTTTTGCATGATATCATAGGGGCCGACTCAGATGGTAGACCCTAAAAATAGTTCTTGCTCCAAGAGTCTTAAAATTCCACCTCTTGTGATTCACCTGACTCATCTATGCTCATGATAGGCGAAGAATATCCTCCCTAAAAATTTCACTCTCTCTACTTAAAGGAAATCTCTTCACCCCCTTCACGCCACTTTACTTCTTTCCACGCCATTCTACACCATTAGCCATTTATTTTATTTATAGTTTTGAGTTTTTGTGGTGAGTTTAAGTGTGAATTACTCTCTAAAAGTGTTTCAGAGGGAGAGAAGTGAGATATTTCTTCTTCCTACATTTCCTCAGAGAGGCTCCAAGGGATTTGTTTTGAGAAATAGTTTCAGATAAGTGTTGTTTGTTTATTATTGTTGTATGAACTTCCTTTCATATATGAAATTTGTGTTTTGTTGTATCTTTCTCATGAAGTTTAAGTAGTTTCCTTTATCTTTCTCTCTACTCTGAGATATGGTGAAATGAAGAGATATTTTGGATGTGCCAATGTTAAAATATAAAATAAATTGTGTTGGTTCATTTATCTTTCTCCCTACTCTGAGATATGATGAAATAAAGAGATAATTTGGATGTGCCAATGTTAAAATATAAAATAAATTGTGATGGTTTTTCATCTCCGCTCTTAATTTACTGTTCGATTTGGCCAATTGAATTATTAAAATATGTTGTGAAACATATAATTCGGAAATGGAGTATGAGTTCTACAACAGAGTGAGAATCACATTTAAGTCCATGAAGGTGTATTTCATTTATGGAATTAAGTGCAAATAAATAAGGAAATATATATTATTGGTTGTAGAATTGGAGATTTCTAGTGTAACAGACTAAAAATCCTCAATTTGATCTTAATGTTTAAGAATTAAAAGGAGAGTTAGCCTTCAAGGGAAGGGAAGTGGGAGCTCTAGAGTGAGATCCAATATCCTCCTAACCTAGCCACAGATTTAGGGACTAAATCGAAGATTAGCCAATAATTTTCTATAACATGTTGATCTCATTTTTGGTTGAGGTTTAGTTTTTTCCTCCTTAGTAGCCTAGGGTCTAGCCATAAGACTCTTCCTATTGACTATTCCTAGAAAACTAGACATGACACCCTCACCATTAGAAATTCTACCCTCTTTTTTACTCAACCTGAAGTTCCACATGTTAGTCTCAACCTCTAAGTACTTAGTAGGTGGGTTCACTATGGGGGAAACTCAAGATGAGTCACCCTTAGGATTGCTAGACCTTAGGGTTGACCTTGGGTGTTGGTNCAGATAAGTATGTTAGTAAAAATAAAGTGAAGCATTACAACATAAACATATCAAAGTAAAAAAATTATGGAGTGCACCTCAAATAAAAAAAAACATGAAAGGGCTCTCTTCATCACAACATTTATTCTAACAAGCTCAAAATAAAAGTTAAAACAAAATGTGATGTGAAAATATATAAAACTTTTTCAAATCAAATTATAACATATGGGTTGCCTCCCAAAGTATTGCTTAGTTTAATATCCTCAACTAGGTCATGCTAGATTAGATCTAGCATAAAATGACACTCCAAAATTAAATTTTCCTTACACTATTTTGGAGGTTTTCTAAATTATCAAGTGTCAATCATACTCTAAGCTCTTCTGAAAAATATTTTTCCTTCCTCATCCCCATGTTCAAGACTTTCAGTAAGCTCTCAAGTTCTCTCTAGTAATAATCTTTTGCATGATATCATAGGGGTCGACTCAGATGGTAACCCTAAAAATAGTTCTTGCTCCAAGAGTCTTAAAATTCCACCTCTTGTGATTTACCTGACTCATCTATGCTCATGATAGGCGAAGAATATCCGCCCTAAAAATTTCACTCTCTCTACTTAGAGGAAATCTCTTCACCCCCTTCACGCCACTTTACTTCTTTCCACGCCATTCTACACCATTAGTCATTTATTTTATTTATAGTTTTGAGTTTTTGTGGTGAGTTTAAGTGTGAATTACTCTCTAAAAGTGTTTCCGAGGGAGAGAAGTGAGAGATTTCTTCTTCCTACATTTGCTTAGAGAGGCTACAAGGGAATTGTTTTGAGAAAGAGTTTCAAATAAGTGTTGTTTGTTTATTATTGTTGATGAACTTCCTTTCATATATGAAATTTGTGTTTTGTTGTATCTTTCGCATAAAGTCTAAGTAGTTTCCTTTATCTTTCTCTCTACTCTGAGATATGGTGAAATGAAGAGATATTTTGGATGTGCCAATGTTAAAACATAAAATAAATTGTGATGGTTTTTCAACTCCGCTCTTAATTTACTGTTCGATTTGGCAAATTGAATTGTTAAAATATGTTGTGAAACATATGATCCAGAAATGGAGTATGAGTTGTACAACACAGTGAGAATCACATTTAAGTCCATGAAGATGTATTTCATTTATGGAATTAAGTGCAAATAAATAAGGAAATATATATTATTGGTTGTAGAATTGGAGATTTCTAGTGTGACAGACTAAAAATCCTCAATTCAATCTTAATGTTTAAGAACTAAAGGAAGAGTTAGCCTTCAAGGGAAGGGAAGTGGGAGCCAATATCCTCCTAACCTAGCCACGGATTTAAGGACTAAACTGAAGATTAGCCAATAATTTTCTATTACACTGAATCAGGGTAGAGAATTGAAATTGCTCCTACTTAGCACAAGACAATTTTAAATCATTTATTTCATCTCAATTCACCAAAAACTCATTCTAGTGGGAAAGATGTTTTTTCATATTAGAAAACTTCATCATATAAACATAGTTTAGTAGTTACTATTTTAAAATTTAAATTTAAATTTTGCTAGTTGTTAATAATTTAGTTTTGATAGTATTTAAAACATTTGAAATTAGTGAGAATAATTTCATTACATTTCTGTGAATTTTCTAGTTAATTTATCATCTCAAATTTAAACCTTCCCCGTGGGATCGATATTTGGGACTTAAATAGAAAGTCTTATATTACTTGATAGCGATACATATACTTGCGTAGAATTCCAACATTAAGTGCTTAACACTATTATTCATAAAATACCACATCAAGTTTTTAGCACCGTTGTAACGCAGAGTCAACTTTATAAATTTTACACAACTATATTTTCTTAGGATCAAGTTTTTGGCATCGTTGCTGGGGAAGGTAATAGTAAATTAAATAGATTTGGTAAATTAGAAAATTTAGAGATAAAATATAAAAAATAAAAAAAAAACATATAAAATAAAAAAATCATATATATATATATATAAGAATATTTTTAAGAAATTTTTCTTTGCTTACTATATTTGTTTATGTGAAATATTGGATCTGAAGGTTTAGTACCTNATGCAAAATATTAGATTTGAAGGTTTAGTACCTTATGATTCGGAATTAGAACGTACTATTAGTAAAATTTGAAAACAACAAAAAGAAATCAAAATTTTGAATGAAATGACGAATAACTTAGATAATTAAATAAATGAAAATCGACAAAGACCTTTAAAATATTATGTTAATTTGACACAGATGAACTTCACTTAACTATTCAAAATCCTGATGTTGCTGCTAATTCATTTGAGCTTAAACCTGCTATTATCCAAATGGTACAAAATAATCAGTTTGGAGGATCACTTACTGAAGATCTAACTTACATTTTACTAATTTTCTTAAAATTTGTGCTACTTTTAAATATGATGGAGTGTCTAATGATGTTATTAGGCTTATAATTTTTCCTTTTTCATTAAGGGATAAAACTAAAGCTTGGTTAAATTCATTAGCACCTGGATATATCAAAACTTGGGAAGAATTATGACAAAAATTTAGCTAAATATTTTCCACCCTCGAAAACCAATAAGCTTAGAAATGATATTACATCTTTTTGTCAGTTTGAAGGGGAATCGATATATGAAGCCTGGGAAAGATTTAATGTTCTCCTTAGAAAATATCCACACAATGCTTTACCAAATCGATTAATAATTCAAAATTTCTACAATGGATTAGTATAATCACTTAGATCTATTATAGATGTTGCTGCAGGAGGATCACTAATGTCAAAACCTTTTGATGAAGCATGCTTTTTAATAGAAGAAATGGCTACTAACAATTTTCAATGGCCAGTAGCTAGTATTCATGACTCTGATGTAATGTCTATTTTATCATATCAAATTACTGCTATATCAAAAAAGATTAAACAAATTAGAGTGAACTATTCTCAAATGCCACTAATATTAGAGGAAAATTCACTAGGGCAGATAATTGATACTCAATCATCTTATGAAACTTTAAATGCTATAAATAATTGAAATAACAATTCTATTCTAACTATTACAACCCTAGATGGATAAATCACCCTAATTTTAGTTGGAATAATTAGAACAATTTAATGAAACCCCTCAGGAAATTTAAACAATCAAGGAAATCCTAATTGTCGACCTTATTATCCTCCTGGATTTAACTTTAACCCCAACCCACTAGCTAAGGAAAAGAAGTTGACAATAGAAGAAGTAGTGTTGAATATGAGGAATCAAATACAAAATCAAGGGGTTGTTATTAGAAATATTGAAAATCCATTAGGACATATTGCTACTGTACTTAGTAACAGACCTTCAGAAAATCTTCCGAGTACTGTAGAAGTTAATCCAAAAGATCAAAATAAGGAGCAAATTAAAGCTATTCAATTACAAAGTGTAAAAGAAGTTGAAACAAGAATCTAAAGAGAAACTGAAGTTGATGAGGAGATGGAAGAGATTGAAAGTGAACATAATGAAAATGAACAAATACAAGTTCCCTTAGAAAAACCATTACCTCTGTTTCCTCAACGACTGAAGCCGAAGAATAAAGACAAACAATTTGCAAAATTTTTGAAAATACTTAAGAAGTTAACGATAAACATTCTTTTCATTGAGGCTTTGGAAAAAATGCCAAATTATGTGAAATTTATGAATGATATACTACACAAGAAAAGGAAGTTTGCAAATCATGAGATCGTTGCACTCAGTGAAGAGTGTAGTGCTATTTTTCAGAAAAAGCTTCCTGAAAAATTAACAGATCATGCTAGTTTTACTATACCTTGTGCAATTGGTGAAAAGTTATTTTGGAAAACCCTTATGTGATTTTGGAGCGAGTATCAACCTTATGCCTCTATTGATATTTAAATATTTAGATTTAAGAGATATTTCCCCTACTACTGTAACTCTTCATTTAGTTGATCGATCAATAACCTATCCTAAAAAAGTTGTAAAAGATGTATTAGTAAAAGTGGATAAATTTATTTTTCATGCAGACTTGATAGTATTAGATATGGAGGAAGATAAAGAGATTCCTATTATTTTGGGGAGACCATTTCTTGTAACAGGGAGAGCTGTGATAGATGTGTAAAAAGGAGAATTAATAATGAGAGTAAATGATCAAGAAGTAACATTTAATATTGCAAAAGCTATGAAATATCCTGTAATAGAAAAAGAAAATGAATGTTTTAGAATGGAAGTTACTGATTATCTAAGTAATGAGCAATTTAAGAAAGAGTTTGAAGAAAAATTAAGGCAAGAAGAATTTAGTGAGAGTGAGAATGAAATAAAAGAAGAAAATTTAGTTTATATTCAGGACAAATTAAAACTTTAGATTTGTTGGATAACAATAATGAAAATCTTATTCCTTCAAGTATTAAACCACCTGAACTTGAACTGAAAATATTACCTGCCCATTTAAAATATGTGTTTTTAGGAGATTCATCTACATTATCTCTTATTGTATCTTTTGAGTTAACTGAAATTCAAGAACAAAAATTAATAGAAATGTTGAAAATATATAAAAAGGCTTTTGGATGGACTTTAATAGATATTAAAGAAATTAATCCTTTGATTTGTATGCACAAAATTCTTTTAGATGATCAATATGAACCTAAAACTAGTCCTCAGAGGAGATTAAACCCAAGTGTGAAACGAAGTTGTTAAAAAAGAAATCTTAAAATTATTAGATGTTGGAATTATATATCCTATTTCAAACAGTGTTTGGGGAGTCCAATTCACTGTGTTCCAAAGAAAGGAGGAGTGACCGTTGAAGTAAATGAGAAAAATGAATTAATTCCAATAAGACAAGTTACTGGTTGGCAAATTTGTATAGACTATAGAAAATTAAACATGGCCACCAGGAAAGATAACTTTCCCTTACCTTTTCTAGACCAAATGTTAGATAGATTGGCTGGAAACAGATATTACTGCTTTTTAGATGGATATACCGATTATCATCAATTCCAATTGCTCCTAAGGATCAAGAGAAAACAACATTTATAAGCCCTTATGGAACATTTACTTTTCGTAGAATACATTTTGGACTATGCAATGCACATGCGACATTTGAAAGATGTATAATGTCAATATTTAGTAATTTGATTGAACATTGATTGAATGTATTTATGGACGATTTCTTTGTATTCGGGATTTCTTTTGAATTATGTTTAAATAATTTAAAAAAAGTTCTGGAATAATGTGAAAAAATCATCTTAGTACTAAATTGGGAAAAAAAATCAATTTATGGTTGCAGGAGGAATTGTACCTAGGCATAAAATTTCTGAAAGTGGCATGGAAGTAGATTATGCAAAAATTTAAGTTATTGAAAAACTACCACCTCCTACTACTGTTCGAGGGGGTAAGAAATTTTCTAGGATATGCTGGTTTCTGCAAGCATTACATAAAAAAAGTCAAAAATAACCAAGTCATTATGCCAACTTCTAGAAAAAGATACAAAATTTTATTTTAATGAGGAATGCATAAAAGCATTTGAATTATTGAAAGAAAAATTAATCACTGCACCTATAATAGTACCACCTGACTGGAAGAAATAATTTGAAATAATGTGGGATGCTAGTGATTATGCTATTGGAGTTGTTTTAGGACAAAGGCACAACAAAATTTTTAAAATGATATACTATGCTAGTAAAACTCTAAATGATGCTCAAATTAACTACACTGCTACTGAAAAAGATTTATTAGCTATTGTCTATGTCTTTGACAAATTTAGACCTTACTTGATTAGAACCAAATGTATAGTGCATATAAATCATTATGCTATCAAATATTGAATGCAAAAGAATGATGCTAAACCAAGATTAATTAAATGGATACTTCTATTGCAAGAGTTTGATTTTATTATAGTTGATAAGAAGGGAAATGATAATCAAATAACTGATCATTTGTCTAGACTAGAAAAATAAATAATAATTAATTTTGCAAATGAAATTTTAGAAAATTTCTCTGATGAACAATTATATAATATTGATGAAATAAATATATGGTATGCTGATATAGTAAATTATATTATAAGTGATATTTTACCACCAGATATTCAGAATCTACAATTAAAGAAATTTATATATGATTCAAAATTCTATTTTTGGGTTGACCCGTATTTATATAAATAATGTAAATATCTAATTATTAGAAGATGTGTGTCGTATGAAGAAACTCAAGAAATAATTGAAAGATATCATGATTCTAAATTTGAAGGACATTTTAGAATAAATAGAACTACATATAAAATTTTGCAAGCTGGATTTTATTGTCCTGCTCTTTTTAGAGATGTTAATGAATATATTAAAACATGCGATCGATGTCAGCGAGTAGGAAATATTCCTAGAAGAAATGAAATGCCTCTGAATTACACATTGAAAGTTGAAATTTTTTATGTGTGGGGATTAGATTTNCAATAGAAGAAAATTAGATCTAGAAAGAAATATGAGGAACAAGGATATTAATCAATATGAAAAGGAAGAGCTGAAAGAAAATTTTAAATTTGAGGACTTTTTAGGAATCCTTGGATCTGGAAAAAATTGGGCTATTGATTAAGGATTACTTAATTGGAATTTTGATCCAGGTGGAAACATTTATCGGGCTAGCGACGTTAAATCAAGCGCTTTATGCGAGACAGCCAATAGTTATCTGTGTGGTTTGATTTAGTATGCTTAAGAGTAATGATTGTTAGTATTGTATTGTGTTTGCTTTAGTGTGGATTGATCTTTTTCCTTGATGTTTGGTAGATGTTTGGATTGTAAGTGGTTTGATTTACTTTTTGTGTGTCATGAGGGTGATGATTCCTTAAATTCTTATTATGGTTAGACTTGTATGTTCTCTTGTAGTAGTTAGATTAACGAGTCCACTACAACTCGGGTCTCACCCGGACTTGAGTTTTACAAAAGACATTATGAATTTTAACAGTGATAGTTCCATCTCATATTTGTTACTTATTTCCTTGGACTTTGTTTTCATTTGATAGGAGTTACAAACCTATTTGATGAGTAACTTATGGATGATTTTACACTGTACTTATAACTGCTAGAGGTGATTCATTATTCGGATATGGTGATGTCTGGTCTTGGTGCTCGAGAACCAATATATTAGGGATAACCTTATATTTGGGATTAGAATCTATAAAATCATTTTTAAGCACCTAATATATTTGTGTAGGGATTCCATTAGAAATTGGAAGTAAGTTAGTGAGATGTGATAAAATGGAGGAAGAATTGACCTCATTTATCTTGTTTGTGTGTTTGTGTTTGTGTTTGTGTTACAATTTATAAAAAGAATTGAAGAACATTTTTATATTTCAATGCTGATACATGTTATGTTAGTTAGAACTTTGTTTAGTTAATTTTATTCTGGTATGTTTAGTTTAGATTTATTTTCTACTACATGTTTTTAATCCTAATAAATAATTGTAGATGTTTTTTATAGAAATTTATGATATATAGAATTTATAAACTGTTTTTCTTCCTACTTATATTTTCTGCACTAAATGTTATACATGGTAAAAATCAAGTTGGGGGTAGAAAAAAAAACTGAAATTTTACAGTGAATATACTTCCTTTTAGTTTAATATTATTGCATGCATGTTTTAAGATAGATTTACTTTCTTATGTTGTCATTCTATGCTGATTATGCATGTATATAAATTTGATAGAATGTTGCAGTAGCTAGTCGATTTAATTACTTTTCCTTTTTGTTACATTTTATGGAATTAAATTATAAAATATTTAAAAATTTTAGCTAGTAGTTTAGTACTTATTTCAAAATTTAATTACTCAGCAAATTATCTAATGATTTATATGTATAGAAAGCTCCTAATATTACAGACCAGGTGAAGTAGAAATTTTGAGAAGGACTGCAAAAATTTTAGAATGATGAAAATGCCTAAAATACTAAGGTATGATTTATATTTAGAATTTTTTTTCCACTTATATCATTCCATATTGAAAAATTTAAGTTTGGGGGAGGGAAGCAAAGATTTAACTATTAAATGTTCTCAATTTAAATATTTTCAAAAATTATTATTATAATTTTATGTAGTGAATTTAATTCAGAGAACTATATTTTGTAGATATTTAAATATTATGGTAGGATTTTTGTAGTGAATTTAATTCAGATAACTATATTTTGTAGATATTTAAAAATTATGGTAGATCAAAATATTTTTGTAATGAAAATTAATTTTGTAACTTAAAATATTTAGTATAAGAGAATAAGACTATAGTTAACTATTTAAAGTAAAGGAAACTATGATTTGAAGTATTAAGAATCTTAGAAATTCATTTAAGAAGAAAAGATTGTGGCTCAATGATGTAAAGGCTATGAAATATTTATAAGGTAAAGGAATGCTTTGAGTTTCAAATTTAGGGAAAGAAAGACGATGTTCAAAATCATTAAAGGCTATCCAGATATAGTAATCCCCACTTTAAAAAAGGAAAAAAGAAAGGATTGATAATAATTCCTGAAAAGAAAAGAAAAATATATAGGATTGAAAGCAATCCAAATAAAAAAGAAAAGAAAAGAAAGAATATATATATATATANTGCAAATGAAATTTTAGAGAATTTCCCTGATGAACAATTATATAGTATTGATGAAATGGATGTACCATGGTATGCTGATATAGTGAATTATATTGTATGTGATATTCTACCACTTGATATAGAAAATTCACAATTAAAGAAGTTTATATGTGATTCAAAAGATTATTTTTGGGATGACCCATATTTATATAAACAATATAAAGATCTAATTATTAGATGTGAGCCTTATAAAGAAACTCAACAGATAATTGAAAGATGTCATGATTCTGAATTTGGATGACATTTCAGAATAAATAGAACTGCATATAAAATTTTACAAGCTGAATTTTATTGTCCTGCAATTTTTAATGATGTTAATGAATATAATAAAACATGCGATAGATGTCAACGTGTAGGAAATATTTCTAGAAGAAATGAAATGCTTTTAAATTACACATTGGAAGTTGAAATTTTTGAAATGTGGGGATTATATTTAATTAGACAATTTATGCCTTCATTTTGAAACCTATATATATATATATATATATTACTTGTTGTTGATTATATGTCCAAATGGATTGAAGCCGTTGTGTACCTAAATTTGATGCTTGGAGTGTTTCTAAGTTTTTAAATAAAAATATTTTTACAAGATATGAAATGCCGAGTGTAATTATTATAGATGGAGGATCCCATTTTAGGAATAATAGAATCGAGAAATTGATTAAAAAATATGATATTATGCATAGATTCTCTACTGCTTATCATCCTCAGACGAGCGGTCTAACAGAGATATCAAATCGTAAAATAAAAAGAAATTTAGAAAAAGCTGTAAATTCTTAAAAATTGGATTGGTTTGCTAGATTGGATACTAAATTATGGACATACAAAACTACTTATAAGACTCCTATTGGAATGTCCCCATATATAATTATTTTTGAAAAAAAACATGCCACTTACCAATAGAATTGGAGCATAAAGCATTTTGGGCTATTAAAGAATTTAATTTTAATTTAAAAGATGCTGGTGAAAAAAGATTATCGTAACTCAATGAACTTGAGGAGATTAGAAATGAAGCATATGATAATGCAAAAATCTATAAAGAGAGAATGAAAATATGACATGATCGAAAGATTATTAAAAAAAGTTCAAACCTGGACAAAAAGTTTTCTTATATAATATAAGATTGAAATCATTTCCAGGAAAACTGAAATCCAGATGGTTAGGACCATTTAAGGTGATTAGAGTCTATCATTATGGAACTATTGTTATTAAAGATCCTAAAAATTAGAAAGATATTTAAAGTTAATGGGCATCAATTTAAACATTACTATGAATGACACATACCATAATTTCATGTTAAGTCATCCTGATTAAACAATCGTACGTCGGGCTGATGACGTTAAACCAAGTGCTTTATGGGAGACAACTCATATATAAATCTATATATCTATATATTACTATTTTGTTTAATAAGTGTTTTTTTAGGAAATAATAATATTTTTGAGTCCTACACAATTTTGTATATCATAAATTAAGACAAATATTGATATTGGAGGAAAATTTGGAATCAAATTAAACAAAAAATAAAAGACGTGATTTTGGTCTCTGGCGCCGACGATGCCCATCTACATGAGCCATGGCGTCGACAATGCCAACGGGAGCGCCGATGGCATCCCGAGCAGTTTTGCGCGTTCAATACGAATGCGGCGGACTTTGGCGGGATTTCGCTCCTAAATAACCGCTGAGAGGTGTTTTAAAAGGCCTAAAAACTGTCTTGGACGACCAGAAACTTCTTAATTTCAAATTTTATGGCTTCAAATTCCAAAAATACTTCAAGGTATGGAGTTTTCAATAGAAGAAAGTTTATCAGTTTTGACGCGCAGAGATTATACAACAAAGTCATTACGAAAAAGAGACTTATTAAGGAGAGAGACTTTGTCAATCATGGATTGAGTAATCCAAGTTCATAGATTGAGAAAATCATTGTGCAGAGGCATTGAGAAGTTCTGTGCTACACTACCGCTACAGTTATTGTACTAGTGGTAAAGGAATTCTATGCAAACTAACATGGAATTACCCAAGGAGTCGTCTTCTTTCGAGGTAAGGCTGTACCATTTACTCCGGCTTGAATTAATGATTTGTATATGATAGAAAATTTTCCAATATGTCATTATACAAATTTTATCCCAATAAAAGATATGATGCAAGATGCATGTAAATTTCTGACGAATGAAAATGATAATTGGGAAATCAGAAAGGAGGGATACATTACTTTCTCCACTTCACTGCTTAATTCAATATCAAAATAATGGTATTTTTTCATATATGCAAAATTACTCCCTACCATGAAGATTAGTAGAGTTACAAGAGAAAGTGTCATTTTAAACTATTGCATTCAAATGGAAAAGCCCATTGATGTGGGATCAATATTTTTAAATCTGTTATGGGTACTATTATTAATGGGCCAATATATGGACTGAGGCATCCTTGTATAATTTTCTTACTTTGCAGTCAATCTCAAGTTCCATATGAAAGTTGGGAGAAAGTTTTATTACCTTGAAAGCCCATGATTCCTATTGATGATAATTATATTGGGAATGGAAATGAAGTATAGATATTATTTAGGTTCATTCATCACATGCTTCAACACCATTTATGCCACAAACAGTTGGAAGTTCAATAGCTTTGGAGAAAAAAATGAAGAAAATAGAAAGAGAACCTTAGAGTATTACCAATCTATGGGAGACATTAGAGGAGGAGAAAGTACTGAAGATGAAGTAGAACAATTGAAGAAGTTAGACTCTCCACTACTTTAAAGTAAATATGTATTTATTGTGATTTTGTGGATTTGCTTTACTTTACTTTACTTTGTTTTAGAACTCTATTAACTTTGATTATGTGTTTAGTTTTGTGTCAGCATTCTAGTGTTGTAAGTTGATTTCAACGTTGAATTATAATTTAGTTCGCTTCATGGATGTGAAAGTGTGATTAGAAAAATGTATTTGTAAAAAAATGTATTTTCATATATAAAAGTTTGTTTGGTGTTGTTTGTGAAAATGCTTGTTTGTGAATTATTTTAAGATGAAAATTAGTGTTCAAAAAGACTAANTCTAATTTTGTGGCTTGATTTTGACACTGAATTATAATTTAGTTTGCTTTAAGAATGTTAAAGTATGATTACAAAAATGTATTTGTAAAAAGTGTATTTTCATATATAAAAGTAAGTTTGGTGCTGTTGTAAAAATGCTTATTTGTAAATTATTTTTAGATGAAAATTAGTGGTCAAAAAGACTAAATAGACTTTGGAGTAAATTGAAAGAAAATTGAAATTTACGAAAATAGAAAAATGAAATTTCTGACCACTGGCACCGATAGTGCCAGCACGAACGCCGACAGCGTCTTCGACCCAAACTGAACCAAACACTGTTAAAAATTTGCAATTTGCACAGTAAAGCACCATTTTTCCCCTTTGAGTCACCTTCAACCTCCCATTATTGCACCTAGAGCTTACTATTGCTCGAATTTGAGGCAATTTTAAGGTAAACAAGTTTGGATTTCATCTTCTCTAGGTAAGAGCTACAGTTTGAACTTAAATTTTTTGATTTTCACCAAGGATTTTTCTTACATTACCATAATCCAAAATTTTGAAAATTTTTTCAAAGATTTTGAGAAAATCCTTTGGTGAAGAACTCTTACTTAGTAGATTTAAGTTTAAAACGTTCCNAAAAATTAACAATTTGCACATTAAAACGTCATTTTTACCTTTGAGTCACCTTCAACCTCCAGCTTTTGCACATAGGGCTTGCTATTGCTCGGATTTGAGGCGATTTTAAGGCAAACGATGTTCGGATTTTATCTGCTCTAGACAAGAGCTACACTTTGAACTCAAAATTTTTTGTTTTCACCAAGGATTTATCTTACATTGTTGAGATCCAAAATTTTGAAATTTTTTTGGAAGATTTTGAGAAAATCCTTTGATGAAGAACTCTTACTTAGTAAATTTAAGTTTAAAATGTTCCACATTGTGATTTTTAGAATTTTTTGAAATTTATTTGAATTTTATAAAATTTACATAGATTACCAAGGAACCAAGAATGAGCAAAGGAAAGAGAAAGGTGGATTTTGATGATCAAAAGTTTGTCAATCACAAAGCCAACATTTGCTTCAATAGTCTACTTAGAACTAAAAAAGTAATTCAGGATCGAAGATTTAAAAATCTAGGTAGAGAAGTTGAAAGAATAATCAATGCTCGACAGTGGGAGAATTTTTGTTACTTTACTGTCGAGGCTATTATTGGTGTAGTGATGGAGTTCTATACCAATTTTAAGAAGACTTCTGAAGACTATGTGTTTGCTCGTGGGAAAATGGTGGAGTTTACTCCAAGGAAAATTAATGAATTTTATCAGTTAGAAGATGTATATAACTGCCAGTACAAATCATTTTTTGCTACAAATGAGGCATTGGATGAAGTTATTTCTTTTTTTACTAATGGAAGAGGAGCTTGGAAGGTGAAGAATAGTGTTAAGGTAAATTTTCCTCTTTCTATGTTAAATGTAGTATCTAAGGCCTGACACTACTTTATTTCTGGTAGAATGATACCAACAAATCATCATAGTGAGGTTACAAAGGATATAGCCATCTTGAACTTCTGTATCCAGCAGATGCGAATGATAGATATTGGCTCTATTATTTATAGAAACACTCAATCTATTGCTTTGGGAGAGACTACTGGTGGTTTAGTACACCATGCCCTGATCTTCACACTATGTGAACAGACAGGAGTTGATTTTAGAGTGGATGAGGGGAGGATCGAACCTCTAAAACCTATTAGGCCTACCAATATAACGACTTATGAATCTCATGTTTGATGGAGATCTAAAAGTAAAATTAGGGATATTCCTTCTACTTCAAGTACCACTTCTAGTACCCCTACTATCCAAGAATGTATGGAGCAGATGATGATCCAACATGGAGATATTTTGAGAATGGAAAGTAGAATGGAAAATATGGAGGCCAGAAATGCACACAATGATTATTTGACAAGATAGAAGTTCGAATATGATGCTGCATATGATGATGTGATGGTCGTGGTCACTCAGTTTAGTTTCCTACTCACCCTATTTTTACCCCATATTAGCAACAGAATTTGGATGTGGAAGAAGAAGAAGAAGAAGATGATGATGATGATTGATGATGCTTTAATTAGATTTTTGTTTAGTTTATGTTTGTTTGTACTTTATTATTGAGACTGTTTATTTTTAGTGTGTAACACTTTATAATAAATGTTATGTTAAATTGTGAATTGTAGATTTGTGAGACTGTTTTTACATTGGAAATCATTTTAGTACTGTTACTAGTTTTTAGTACTTTATTAAATGTATTTATAGTTAACTCTTTCTCAGCAAATTTTTTATATGTATTTTGTGTTATTTAACGTTTTAATCTTATAGCTTTTCATATTAGCACCTACAATATTTCAGAGTTAATTTTCAAATTAGAACCTTCAACAGGTAAGTCCTTTCTTTATGTATTAAATGTTTTCTTTCACCCTTTATTTTTTCAGTTTTTCATGCTAAATCTTTTAAAAATTTAAGTTTGGGGAAGAAAGAAAAATTCCTTTTTAAAGAAAAATAAACTTAATTTTATTTATCCTCAATTAGTTATATTTTCAAAATATTTTAAAATTTAACATTACCTTTGGTATTAGAAGATAACTTTAGATAACTATATTTGTGTTTCTAAATATATAGTAAACTTAAGTAAAAATTTTTAATAATAAAGGTTAATTTTAAAGATTAAGATATTTGGTAGGATAGAATAAGACTATGTTTTTCTATTGTAAGTAAAGAAGTTTGTATTTTTGAAGTATTCAAAATCTTAGGAATTCATATAAGAAAAAAATAATAAATCTTTATGAAAAAATCTTTAAAGCTAGTATAAATTTATAAAGTGAAGGAATGTGAAAAGTTTTAACTTTAAGAAGAAGATAGTGAAGTTTAAAATTATTAAAGGTTATCTAGATATAGTAATCCTCACATGAAAAAAGAAAAGAAAAAAAAAGGATGAAAAATATTCCTAAAAAGAAAAGAGAAAGAAAAGAAAGAAAGAAAAAGATGCGAGGAGAAGCTTGAAGAGATGCCTAATTAAAAATTGGCTTCACTTGAATCAACTTAAAGAAGAAGGCTTGACTACATTTTCTAAACTTATATTTCAGTATTAGCATATTTACTAGTAAAGTTTCATGAAGTTCTTTTTTACATGGATATTCTAAGTGGCTTTAATATGAATAATTTGTAATTTTTCTTGAAAAGAATAGAGAATCAGAAATCTTAGACTTGATTGCTAGATATTCTTATACATTTAGTATTAACTGGAGTTATTTTAAATTTTTCTTATGTTATGCTATTGTATTTAGTGGACTAAAATATATAAATCTAGAAGTTAAAAATTTTTGCTATTAGTCATATTTTTATATAGTAAAAGAGTTACTTGAGGACAAGTAACATTTAAGTTTGGGAGATTTTGATACACAAAAAATATATGCATTTTTAGACCCATATTTTATACTGATTTTTGGTGATATTACACTTTCAAGGAAGGTATTTTTCATGTTTTATTGCAGTTTGTTGATTTTTAGGAGTTGGAGCAAAAAGGAAGCAAAAAAGATGAAATTTGGAGTCAAAATGGAGTATTAAAACATTGTTCAGCGCCGACGACACCGTTTGATAGAGAGTATGGATTATATTCACGGGCCACTAGCGCCGACAGCGCCAGTGTCGGTGCAGACCCATATTCGACGAATTTAAATGCTTTTTTAAGAGTTTTTGGATGCACCTATTGGAAAACTGACTTTAGACTCTATTTAGAGTCGAACTTGATCAGAAAAGACTCTCTTCGCACTCCTCCACTCACCCTTGGTCTCTCTTCGTATCTCTTTGCCCCCTTCACGCCACTTTACTTCCTTCCACGCGCCATTCCACACCATTAGTCATTTATTTTATTTATAATTTTGAGTTTTTGTGGTGAGTTTAAGTGTAAATAACTCTCTAAGAGTGTTTCAGAGGGAGAGAAGTAAGAGATTTCTTCTTCCTACTTTCCTAAAAGAGGCTACAAGGGATTTGCTTTGAGAAAGAGCTTCAGATAAGTGTTGTTTGTTTATTATTATTGTATGAACTTCCTTTTATATATGAAATTTGTGTTTTGTTGTAACATTCTCATGAAGTCTGAGTATTTTCCTTTATCTTTCTCTCTACTCTGAGATATGGTGAAATGAAGAGATATTTTTGATGTGTCATTATTAAAACATAAAATAAATTGTGATAGTTTTTCAACTCCGCTCTTAATTTACTGTTTGATCTGGCCAATTGAATTGTTAAAATATGTTGTGAAACATATGATACGGGAAATGGAGTATGAGTTTTACAATAGAATGAGAATCACATTTAATTCCATGAAGGAGTATTTCATTCATGGAATTATTTGCAAATAAACAGAGAAATATACATTGTTGGGTGTAGAATTGGAGATTTCTAGGGTGACCGACTAAAAATCCCCAATTCAATCTTAGTGTTTGATAACTAATGTGAGTATTAGCCTTTGGGGGAAGGGAAGTGGGAGCCAATATCCTCCTAGCCTAACCACAGATTTAGGAACTAAACCTAAGATTAGCCAATAATTTTCTATAACACTGAATCAGGGTAGAGAATTAAAATTACTCTTATTTGGCACAGTACAAATTTAAACCATTTATTTCATCTCATTTCACCAAAAACTCATTATAGTGAGAAATATGCTTTTTCATATTAGAAAACTTCATCACATAAACATAGTTTAGTAGTTATTGTTTTAAACTTTACATTTAAATTTTGCTAGTTGTTAATAATTTAGTTTTGATAGTATTTAAAAAATTTGAAATTAGTGACAGTAATTTCATTGTATTTCTGTGAATTTCCTAGTTAATTTATCATCTTAAATTTAAACCTTCCTCGTGGGATTGATATTTGGGACTTAAATAGAAAGTTATATTACTTGATAATGATACGTATATTTGCGTAGAGTCCCAACATTAAGTGTTTAACGCTATTATTGATAAAATATCATATCAAATTTTTGGCACTATTATAAAGTGGAGTCAACTTTATAAATTTTACACAACTATATTTTCTCAGGATCAACTCCACAAGTGATTTCATATGATCATTTTGTGGGTTCACCATCTCTAAGTGATTTTTTTTTGTGTTTTTAGTGTTTTTGAATTTTTTTAAGCTTTTTTCCAATTTTAAGTTTAAATGACAACAATTCACCTGAACTACTCTTAAGCATGTAAGTTTTAAACAATGAAATGAAGAAAAAATAGGAAATAAAAACATAGGGATAACACAATTGCGAATACACAATCAGAGGAATAAAAATGAAGATGCAAAAAATTAAAGAATAGAAAAAAAATACAAATAAACAGGAAAAAAATTATACATTTCAACCCTAAACACCAGGTGTTTAACTAATATTCTTCTAAACTCAAAACATTTTGGTTCATGTTCCCGAAAATGATGCCAAAAACTTGATGTACAAAATTAATGCATGGTAATTCAGTCAATCACATAAGTATACATGTTGATCAAGTAATATAAAGATAAAATAGTGCACGTATCAATCTTATAAGGATAATATACAAATATTTTTAATGGGGGGAGTTCTAGTTTACTAAGCCATTAAATTTAGTTTGGTGTGGTCAATTACAAGAATGAAATTCTAATGGTCCTGTTGACCTCACTTTGGTTGAGGTTTAGTTTTTCCTCTTTAGTTGCCTAAAGTCTAGCCATAGGACTTTCATGTTGACTATTCTTAGAAAACTAGAAAAAGGAACCCTCACCATTAGAAATTCTACACTCCTCCTTGCTCAACTTGAAGTTTCACATATTGGTCATAACCTCTAGCACTTAGTAGGTGGGGTCACTATGGGGGAGCTCAAGGAGAGTTCCCATAGGACTGTTTGCCCTTAGGGTTGACCCTGGGTGCTGGAGCTAAGGCACTCACTTTGACTCACTCTCACTCACAATCCCTCACAACCCTAAACCCAATATTTGTTGACTTTGATCCCTTGATCCTTTGGGAGACTTATGTAGATGGCCCCTAAACCCACTAGCTTTAGGCTAGGGTTTAGCTAAGGCAAGTACATAGAGGACCCAAATGGGGATTCCATTGGTCCATAGCTCATGTAGGGTGGTTGATACCCCAACCCTACCAAAATACCCAATTTGACCTTTCACCCCAAACCTACCCAAATTACCTAAACACCCCTAAATCCCAAATTTGGTCAAAATTCTCAAATTCACCCAAAATATCCAAACTTGTTCAAAAATCATTTCAAACCTTTTGAAAATATCCAAATTGTCTAAAACCACCCAAAAGTTCCAATTACAAAAATACCATTAACACCCCAAAATTGCCAAAATTACAAAATACCCTTGGCACTCCAAACTTTCCCAAAACATCCAAAATCACTCCAAATATCTCCAAAATCAATTTGGACCCTTCAATTGAACCCAATTTGGCCAATTTGACCATTTTGACCAAAACCCCTAAATTGCCTTTAAAGGCCCAATTTCCCCAAATTCACCTCAATGTCTATCAATTTGTGCCCAATTTTTTTCAATATCAATCATAAAATTAAATTAACCTTTAATATGAACAATTTAAACCAAATCAAAGCTTAATTGGCCCATTCTTTGAGCCCAATTTTGATCTAAGTCGAACCCCTAATTTTGGCTACATTACCTAATCCCACCAAATTGAACCCCATAACCTACTCAATTTGCCACAATTTATGTTGAAACTTATCATAACAATCTTACACATCAAATTTGACCTTAAATTGGCCTTGGTGAGGCCTCATTTTCTTTTAATTTTGACTTAAGTCCAAAATCCCCAAATTTGCCTCAAATTGGCATATCTCCAAATTTCACCAAATTGAATGCTCTAAACCCAAAATCGGCACCCAAATTATGTTGAAAACTCTTGATGATGTTCCTATTGACTATTTTTAAAAATCAATTTGGACTTAGCCCAAGCTTAGCCCAGTCTAAACTTAATTCAAGCCCAACATGCCCAAAGTGACCAAAATTCCAAAATCCTTCAAATTAAACCCCCAATTGAACTCAAAATCATTTCAATCCATCACCAAAAATCTTCATTGCAATCATCTATATCAAATTTATCAATCAATTGGGGAAATTGACATGGCTAGCCTAACTTAAACCCAACATTTAGCCATTTTGACCCAAATTGAACCCTTTAACCAAATTTGACTTAACCATGTCTAGGCCACCAACTTTATGACTCCACAGCCACTAAGCTCCTCCTAAGGACCAAGCTAAACCACCCTAAATCTACCAAAGCATGCTATTGGCCAATGTATCCCAAAATTAAGGGATGCATTCACTTTTTTAGGCCTTAACCACAAAATCTCCTCCATCATTGATTGTCATAGGGATTTAACCATCATTAGCCACCCCCTGAGCTTCCTGAGCCAGGAGGTGACTACTCCCTGATCGGCTCAACTGCTCTTTAAGGTTTGGCCGAAAAATGGCCAAACCTTGAGCCACCACGCACAAATTCAATCCAATTCAAGCCTAGAGGCCAAATCATCTCAACTGCTCTTTAGGGCTTCTCTGCCCTCCACATAAGAAATATTTTCCACCCCTCAATTGGCCCTAGAAGCCAGCCTAAGCCATTTTATTTAAAGCTCACCTCCATGGCTAATGGAGGAGAGCTGAAAATTTCTTAAGGAAACTCTGCCAATTTGCTTCTAGAGACTCCTTAGGACCTCCTCAGTTCAAGTCTAACATTTTCCCCTTTGTTACCCTCTCTGTGAGTGCAGAACTCCCTATATCTCCACTGTAAATCAAACTCCAATTAACTATGCACACACCATCCCCACAGTGAAAGAAGTTGATTCCCCACAAAAAGCCCCCTCTGAAATAGCCTCTAACCTAGCTCTAGACCAACACCTGAAATTGAGCTTGATCAAATTCATACCTAGACCATTCACAAAGGCTTGAAACTTCATCAACAGGTTCGTTGGGACCAATCGAAGCTACCAAAACCATCTGATTGAGGCCTCCCCTCTCAGACAAAGGTATTGAACCTTAACCCTAATCCGAGCCTATTTTTACTCTCCATATGTATTTATTGCATTTCATACTGTATAATCTGTATAGATAAGTTTGTCTTCAGTAGATGAAGCTCTAGGAACAAACCCCATGAGATTTGGTTGAGTTTAGAGGGAGATCTTAAGATTTTAGTGTGGAGGTTCTCGGGTTAGCCTACTTGGGGATGATGATGGGGAGCCGTCCGATCACGCGTTTATCTCATCAACGGACGAGATCTAGCCAAAAAAACTCTTGATGCGTGAACCATGGGCTGCATGGCATGCCAAGGGGAAAACACATCGAATGGGAGCGCACCACGTCGCCGTTCGAAGCTGCCTAGGATCCAGTCAGCATCGCATGGTTAAGTAGAAAAATATGGTATTTTCTAATTTATTTAAATGCCTGGTCTTTAAAAATTCATATCTTTGCATAGAAAAGTCAAAAAAATAAAATAAAAATACCCTCTTGCTCAGTGAACAGAGGAGAATAATATAGAAATGGTTTGAAGTTTATTTGATGCATAGTTTATTTTTAATTAATTAAATAGTATTTTTAATCTTTTAACTCTCCATGCATGTAGACATTTCACCATGACTTGATATTTTGGTATGTTGTTGCCTCTAATATGAGGGATATTCTCTAATTTTTTCAAAGTCAGAAAAGATCTCTAGACAGAGATCCATATTTTTCAAGTTTATGTCTATTATTTGCATAAATTAATCATAATAATTGTCATGTTGTTTAGAAAAATTCAAAGAAATTTTTGAAGGTTTATTGTGACCAGAGAATCCTTTAGAAAATTTTTCGTGGGCTAAGTCATTAAGAACACACTTAACTCTCGCAAAACCGTAAAACACAAAGAAAATTAATTTGGGAAATAATCATCTAAATGACTTGATTTTAATTCTCTACTATGATTTAAAGTTCAGAGAACTCCCCATAAGAATTTCAAAACATTTGAAGTTCATTTGATAACTTACCTTGATTTTCTAAGTTAAATGACATTTTAAACACTAAAATGATATTTTAATAATTAAAATATAACTTAAAAAATTATTAAAATTAGTTTTGGGAGCTCTCTGTGATCAATAGAATTTTCTAAAAATAAAGTTGTAATTAAAATTAAAACTTCATTTTTTAGGCCTATTTTAATATTGAAATAATTAAAAATTAATAAAAATCACAAAATTCATAAAATTCATGAAAATGTTTTCAATTGATTCCTAAGCACATAGGAGCAATTGGAATATTTTTCCTAATTTTCTAACTGAAGATATTGGATTTTAAATCTTAAAATAATTTTTTAAAGGCTAAAAATGAATTTTCTTAACCCTTCATTTAAATAATTCTAACAATTTAAAGAAAAATTAGAAAAATATAAATTTATTTCTTTGGGTTCCTTGACCTCAGAGGGATTTAATAAAAATTCAAAACTTAATTTCTCACTTTTAAAATATTTTATAATTAATTAACACTCCAAAAATTAAAATAATTATAATAATTCAAATAAAACTAAACAAATCATGAAATTTGGGCCAAGTGTTTCTCTGGTCTAATTCTACCTCCAATAAAAATTTCAATGGATTAGGCTTTACCTTGGTCAAGTTGTTGAATTTTCTTTGAAAAATCTCATTCTTGCATATAAATAAATATATAAATTAAATTAAAATTTGAAAAATCACATTTTCTCTACTGATGTCTTAATTGACCCGTGATTAAAGTGGGATGAAAATTCCAAAGTCATTTGAATTAAATTTGATGAATTATGAAGTGATAGAGCCTTAGGGGTAAAAATGTACTTTTGGAAATTTGACCTTAATTAACACTTAGGCTTAATTCAATAAGTGAAAATGGGCAACCTTTGATCTTAATTAGCATATTTGGATAATTGAAACATGAGGGATTAATTGGTAGAAACCAATCTCATTTTTTCCAATTAAATGATAAATTTAAAATTTCCTAGATTATTAAAATTTAGAAGTCTGCCAAATTAAATGATCCTAGACTTAGGGGTATGGTTTTGGGTGTGAATAACTCATTAATTTAATACCCCCATTTGATGTTCAAATGACATTCAAAAGTTTTGATAATAAATCATCATCACTTAAAATTCAATTTCTTTTAAAAATTATTAAGACATCCACCAGGATATTAAGGGCTTAGTAGTGACCTAAGCTAAATCAAATTTAATTAAATGAGGCTTAGAAAAGTGAATGTAACTAGAAATTGAACACCTTTAAGACACTACAAGCCCAAATTAAAGCTAAAATTGGTTAAGTGTCTCAATGACACTAACTTTCCCCTTTTAAGGGTCTTCACCTACATAATTTTCAAATCAAAATACAAATGATGATTACCTTACTCTTAGGGATAATGGAAACATCAATGTTCACTGAGCATTAAAGTTATTTACAAGATGAGTTATTAAACGACATAATAATTTTAAATGATCTCGAGACTTTCCATCAGGTGGTGAGAGGGAAGCATGAACCTGCTTCTTTCTCCTGACCTTTTGGATACCTCGGAGGTCTACTAAACCTAACATGTTTGCTTAATGAAATCATCCTTAGTCAAATTAATAGGTGCTCGCCAAGATATGATTTAGGATTTTGGTAGATCAGCAGAACCTTATTTTTCCACTTTACATAAAATGCCCTTACATGCATTTTGAGTTTCAGGTGGTGGAAATGTACGTTCTTACAATTTACAGTACCATCTTTTTCTATACTTTCCACACTGTACTTTTATGCTTACAAATCTTGTATGTTAAACAACGATGTCACCCTGCATGAAAATCAAAACAACTGGGATAGCCGTAAATCCAAAATCAAAACAAAAATCAATCAAGATAAAATTCACCGCTACAACATTCAAAATATAGAACAACTCAAAATTTAATCACAAATATCACAAAAAAACCACAATTGCAATTAAATTAAGACGTCTCTATTGGATGATTGGGAATCTCTCAGAGGAGGTAACCTACGGTTGCTAACAAGGCTTCCCACGGTCTAAATGAAAGTATGTAACTCATTAAATTGAGTTTAGTAAATTCATTTGAACTAAGTGAATCCAATAGAAAATAGTGGTACGGGAACGAGGGAACCATAGGATCCTACCAGTGTTGCTCTAATCAACTTTAACATGCCCCATAAGGGTCATCTGATTTAACATCATAACTTGACACCTTAGAAAACTTAAACTCACCACGACGAGGAGCTTAGAGCCAGCATGGTGGGTAGCACGACTATCTTCAACAACAAAACCTGTCTTTCCCAGCTAAACCATTTCTTCCTTAGAATTAAACAACCAAAGTCATAGGACTTCGAGGTTGTTTCCTTATGCAACATAAATCCTCACATCATCTTTAGGGCTTTGTATAGCTCTATTTTACAATACAAGCCCTAACTCATCTTTGGATTCTTAGATTATCGTTCGTCACGACCTAAATCGTCATATCTTTCAGGCTATTTGTGTGATCGTTTCACACAAATGTAAGCCCTAAACTAATAAAATTGGCAGGATGAAATATTCAAATAATTTCTCTTCTGAACTGAAGCCAAAAAATAGGATAAATTGGGAAGTCACCAAGGTTCTCCTCCGGATCTGTGAGATCCCTTAGTTCTTCCTCCTTTGGACTCTACAACAAAATGTTCCAAATTTGAGTCATTCCCATTTCACAGCTCTTCGTCCAATTTCGTAAAAAATTCCTATTCTTTTATCCTTTTTGAAGATAATATCTCCTGATTTTTATCGAGAGTTTTCTTGGTTGACTTTGTTTATCTAAGATGTAATTAATTATAGAGTTTTGCCCTTATAAGAAGCTTTTTAGAACCCAGCTTAAAATAAATCCTATTTAATTCTTCATATTAAATAGGGGAAATTGTCGGCAAATAAAACGTTATGCAAACTAAACCGATGTCATATATTTCTTAGTTTATTTGATCGAGCCTCATCCTCAAGTCTTGTGTTTATCCTTCGGGATGAATATAGGGTTTGGGGTATAATGCTCTTTCATTTAAACTATGAAAAATATGGCGTCAGTTTGATTTCATATTTTTCTAAAACTTATGTATATATGTAAATTAAAATGTCCTTCCGAAGCGTACGATGGGATTTCGATTCCAGTGATCGACAACTTCCAACGGGCAACTCCTTAACTAAAATAGTGTTGACGGGTCCTAAAAGGACAATAAATATAAAATGCAATACGTAATAGCTATAAGTCATTTAGAAGTGATGAGGCTCATGCTCCCATGACACCAGTATAGCGTTTTCTTTATGTTATCCAATGTGATAGTTGAGAATCAAGGACACAAGTCTTATTTTCTTATGTCTAAATTATAAGAAGAGTTGAAAATCATATTACAGTTAAGAGGCACTTAACCATGCAACATTTTCTAAGATTCCTCGGATCCCCTATATAGGTTACAATTTTCTATTGGCAATATATTTATTCTATTAGTATATCATGTGTTCACTTACATTTTTTCTTGTCGACAACTAGAAATCCTAGATCATAAGGATTTTAACTACCTAATTGATCATATTAGGAGTATATGAAGATCAAAAGGTTAATATATCAACTTGTATCATTTATAAGCATAGAAAATGTATATAAAAAAACCTCTTAATTTAACATAGAGAATAACTATCCTTACATCACATAAATGAAAGCAAGTTCAGCCACAAAACATAAGGGAGAAAAACATGTAGAATTTTATTGAAATAATTAAAGATAAAAGTGCAAGAAGGAACACACTTACAAATAAGCCAAGTGCCTATCCTTTCTTTGCAACAATCAACTCTCCATAATCTCTCCCACACACAATATTCAACCACTCTCTCATACAAGCACTCTAAAAAATCAAAGAAAAAACCACCCTAGAAGTTCTCTCCACAAAGAAAGAGGAAGAGAATCCTTAGGAACTGTCCTAGAACTCTAATGCCTATTGTTAAGAGCCTCCAAAGCTTGGCTAACTCCCCTCAGGTTGTGCCAATGCATCTCTTATATAGATATTCAAAAGTTCACCTTAAAAAACCTTACCAAAATTAGAATTTGATTTGTGGTGGCATAAACACACCCGTGGTCAGTGTGTTTATGCCACATTCGACATATTCACTCCAAAAGTTGGTGTAATTACTTCAGAAATACAATAAACCTGATGTAATTATACTACTCGCTAGCATGGTTTTGCCAAACCAGCTTCTCGGCACACTTCATGCTTTATCTCCATGGAACATTTTCTACCTTTGCAACCTATAAAATACAAAAAAAACCTTCCATAAGAAATAATCATGATAAAAATGGAAAAAAAACAAAGAATTTAATGCAAGAAACACACACAAATTTACCTACATTACTTTAGCCAAAAGAATCAAGTTAAGAAGACACTCAACCAATATACAGAAGAATTCATGTAACTTAAGACCCTTCCCTAAAGCCTAGAAGGAACTTGCTTGTACAGGAGTGGATTCCTTTCCATTTAGCATGATCTTCTAGGCACCCATTAGGAAAATAACACACGTATTTTGATCACCATGTTCGAGTATGTATAATGGATAATGTAATTATTATTTAATTTAAAAGGCAAACACTTATGTAATGCCCAAAAAAATTTATTATTATGAAAGTAAAATGTAACATTAAGAGCGAGGTCAAATATTTTGTTCTCTTGCAAAGTAAGGTAACCCCTAAATGTTTCCTTATTTATAATTCTCTTTATTTTTTTTTTCATATTTATCCATATATTGGGTCATGTTAAAGCATCATAGGTTCTAAAAGTAGAGTTGGGTATTGCTATTAATAATATTGGGTCTAACATTCTATTAAATGTGTCAAAAAATGGATTGATTTTAGGAATTAGAAACTAGACACTACAAGAAGTGGAGCATCCAAATAAAGAAATATTCCAAAATATGAAGAATATATAATTTGTAACTAAAAACAAACTTGCTAGGATGACTGAGAGATATTCATGAAGATAATCCATGCTTTTGAGTGAGCTCTTATATCAACCACAAGGGTAAAAGACTAAATGCTCCATAAACTTGATCATCTAAAGAAAAATTTTGGGTTCTAGAGCCCTAACCTTTCCACTCATCATAGATAATGTTTACCAAGTTAATAACTAAAAGAGTTTAACCCTCTTAACTATATAAGCTGATAGTATAGGCCTAAGCAAATAAATGCATTCTATAAAGAAATTATGAAAGTTTGTTGAGTGAGATAATTGAATTAAATAATAATAAAATTTTATTAAAACTTTTTTTTGCAGGTTGTAAAAAATTGAAATAAGAAATTCAAGAATTTTCAGTATAACACTTGGATGTTGCACATAACTCTACAACCCTATAATTTGAAAGAGATCACTAATGAAATAGAGGGCATAATATCTAGGTGCTAAACCATCAATGCTAAAAAGAGGATGCCTCAAATGCTAACTAAGGGCGAGCATTCAATTGGTTTGAATGAATTAATTTTCATATTGGCAAAATAGATTACAACCATAATCCAAAAATTTAAAAATAATAATAAATCAATCAAAATTTGGATAAAACTGAATTGACCGAATTAGAATTTAAAATGACTTAAATGGTTTGGTTATGAACAAACCAAAAATTAATTATTAGTTGGAATTTGATTATGAATAGACATCAAGAATTATATTTCTTGCATGCGTGTAATATCAATTTAATTATATGAATCCTCCATTTAATTTTGAATTTTTAGTTTTTCAAAATTTTCAATGAAATGAAAATTAAAATAAACTAATAACTAAAAAATTAAATAGTAAGGTTTCAAATGACAAAAATGGAAATGCATTTTTGAAACTGAATTGAATTAACCAAACATGTTCGATTAGGTTTACTATTATTTTTTGTTTTGAGCAAATAATACACACTAGTGTCAACCATATGATATCATAAAGCTGGAGAGACTGCTGGTTCTTCTAGTTCCTTCACCTGAAAGGTTAGTTCTGGTAGTGTGTATATAATTTTGCAAGGAAGTTAAATTGCAGGAGTAAATGAAGGTATAGCTATCAAACCCCAAAGTATGACTTTATCGACTCTCAGAAGACCTTAGTGGATGATTTTAGAAAAACAAATATGGCAAATTCAATTTGTCCTTCAAAATATCCAAAAGATTTCAAAGTTTTTGGGGGAATGACCCCGAACTACTTCAAGGCTCTCTTGAATTATTTTAAGTTCATTTAGAACTTCATCTTATTGTTTCATTAATCATCCAGGGTTAGAGTGTGACTACCCCGTTGCCCAGTGAAGCTTGAAAATTCAATTATCCCAAGGATAAGATATTTAATCAATTTGATACTTTACTTTAAAGATTATATGTATGACTGCCCCTAAGGCAAGCTTAAGTCATTAAAGATTTGGTTCTCATCACAAATGTGCTTGGAGTGTAAAGAGGTGTTAATCCCCAATCATATTATCTTCTAGATCCAATCAATTGAATTTAGACATTGAGCCTATGCCACTACTAAGCCCTTAACAATCATAATGGAGGAAAATGGTGGTGGCTAAAATCTTGGTTTAAGTGACATTATTCTTGTTAAAAGATCACATCATCATCAGTTTTAGGCTTAAGGTAAGTGAATTAGCACCTCCTTAGCTTAAGCCCATCACTTAAGAATCATTTAATTTTTGTTTAACTTCCAAAGAGTAATTCAAGAAATTACCATTTTATTCTTATTATGCAAAGGTGGTAAGTCGGTTTCTACCTTTAACCCATTGCATTTCAATCATCTAACATATTTATTAAGGATCAAAATTCCTCATCCCCAATAGTTAATTCTAAATTTTGATTAAGGAACCAAAGGCTAAAATTACTATCCTGCCCTTGGGGCTCTTCATCTTATAATTCTTCAAGCAAAATTCAAATGGCCTTGAAAATATTTGAGTGTCCTATCCATGGACTAATTAAAATATTAGAGAGGAAAGTATGATTTTTCAAAATTTGATTTAATTTGAATAATTGTTTTAAAAATAGGATTTTTTAATGTTAATTTATTTAATTAATCAAAATGAAGTTTCAATTATGGAAAAAATTATTGGAGGTTATCCTAGGTCAGAAAAATACTTAGACAAAATTTTATGATTTTCTTAAAATAATATTGTAATTATTATAATTATTTAAAGGTTATTTTTATTGATTATTTGAATAAAAAAATATGTTTTAATCCTCAAAAATCACTTTTAAATTTTATTAAACCCTCATAAGCCCAAGAAAACTTAGAGGAACAAATTTTATAATTTTATGATTTATATTTAATTTATTGTAACTATTTTAATGGGAAAATAAGGAAAATACATTTTAGGCCTTGAGAAATTTATTTTTAATTTAGAAAAATCAAGAAAAATATTTTAAGGGGTCTCAAGTGATCAGGGAACAATTGCACACATTTTGAACTATTTTTTGTATTTTTAAAATCTTGATTATTTTATTTATTTTTAATACAAAATATAAAATAAAATATTTTCATAAAAATGAATTTTATTTTTATTAAATGCCCCTGATTACAAGGAACTCAAAAAACTATTTTTCACAATTTTTCAAAGCTTATTTAATTTAACATAATTTATTTTGTGCAAAAATACTATTTTTACTTGCAAAATCTACTTTAATGGCAAAATCAACTTAATTAAATTTGAAATTTTTATAGTGAGTTGAAATGATTCTTACGAACAATGTGGAATTGATTTTGTCAAATTTTAATTTATATTTAATTTAAATAAATTAAAAGAAGGTAAAAATATTTAATTAATAACAGAAAGATACAAAATCATTCAAATCATCACATTATTTTTTCTAAACTCCTCTGACCACAAGAAACCTAACAAAATTGATCCCATAATTTTCTGAGGGATAATTTAATTTATATGATTAAATAAAGCCAAAATAGTCACTTAGCTTGAAAATTAGGGTTAGAAGCACAGAGATTCTCCCTGACTTTGGAAAAAATCATAGAAGTTACTCTCTGTCATGAGAACCAACCCTAAAAATTTCAAGTCATGGTGGTTAGTATTTAATCCTAATGAATTAAAATACGTCAAAGAGTATTTAATTAATTAAAAATCATATACTGGGCAAATAATTTTTATTTTTAATCCACATTATTCTCCTCTGTTCATTGAGTAAGATGGTATTTTTTTTTAGAGAAAGATATGGATTTTGTAGATCGGGCATTAAAAATAATTCAGAAAATCTATATTTTCTTACTTAAACACGCGACGCCACCTCATTCTATGACGGCTCTGAACTCACACGTGGCGCTCCGCCATTTGACGCACCATCCACCTCAGCTACCACGCAGCCCGCCTTTTCACACCAAATGTTGGTCTGGCTTGATCTCCTCCGTTGATGAAATAAATGCAGGATCAGAGGGCTCCCCGTTATCGTCCCCAAATGACCTAACCCGATAACTGTTCACACTAAAACCTTAAGATTTTCACCTAGACTCAACTAAATTGCATAGTATTTATTTCTAAACCCTCATATACTCAAGACGAACATATCTATATGATTTATCAAGCGTGAAATCAAGCCATTACACATGGAGAGTCAAAAGAAGCTCGGGCTACAGTTAGAGCCTAATACCTTTGTCTGAGAGGGGAGGCCTCAATCAAATGGTTGTGGTGGCTTTGATTGGGTTCAAAGAACCTCCAGATGAAGTCTCAAGCCCTGGTGAATTGTCTAGCTATGTTTTTTTTACCAAACTCGATTTCAAGTGTTGGTCTAGAGCTAGGTTAGGGGTCGTTTGAGATGGGGCTTTTGTGGGGGATCAACTCCTCTCACTGTAGGGATGGTGTGTGCATAGTTAATTGGAGTTTGGTTCATTGCGGAGCTATGGAGAAAAGAGTCCTGGTTTCGTCCTGATTTTAAGCTCAAAATTGAACTCTCACAGGGGGAAACAGAGGGGGAATATGATTGGCTTGAGCTGAGTAAGGCTCGGAGAGTCTCTGGTGAGATTTTGGCAGAGTTTCCCCAAGGATTTTGGTTATCTCTCTTTTGTCCATTGAAAAGGCGGTTTAAATAGAGGGGCTTAGGGTGGAGCTCAAGGCTTCAATTTGGGTTCAATTAAGTGCTTATGTGGAGGGCTTCAAAATGCCAAATACCAATCAAAGCTGGACACATTAGATGGGTGAAATTATGTTTGATTTAAGGCATGAGGGCCTCAGTTTTGGTGTTTTCCAGCCGCTAGGCCGGCTGGCAGGGCTAGGGAGGGTGGCCAGAGAAGTCAGGTAAGCCAGGGGAAGGGTTAATTATCATCAACCACTAATGTTTTGTCATGATGGTGGAGAAATTTTGGCTCATACCCAAAAATGGGATGAAATCCCTTAATTTAGGGAACCATTGGTCCATAGCCCACCTTGGCTGGTTTAGGGGGGTCTAGGCTGGTCACTAGAGTGTACTTGGTGGTTGTGGTGTTATTAATTTGGTCATCTTTGCTGTTTAGTCAAATTGGCTGAAGTTGGGTTTGGGTTTGATTAGTGACCAAAGGAAAATATGTTGAGATTTTAATACTTATTTTAGACTTAATTTTAATGATATTACACTTTAAAGGAAGGTATTTTGCATGTTTTTGGTTTCAAGTACAAGAAATGGACTTTTGGAGAAAAAGAAATAGAAACGGTGCAGTTTGGAGCAAAAACGAGCAAGAAATAAAATTTTGCCCTATCACCTTTTGATAAGTCTTTCGATGCTTAATCTCTTTTACACTTCTTGCATATTTTTGAATGAGATTACACTTTAAAGGAAGGTTGTTTTCATGTTTATTTTGTAGGGCTATCTGTTAGGAACGCAACGCAACTGAAATGAGGCGAAACAGAGTTTCATACTTATTTTGTAGGGCTATCTGTTAGGAACATAACATAACTGAAATGGGGCGAAATAGAGCTAAAAAGGAGCGAAACGATGGAGCTGCGCAGTCTGCTCGCCGACGGCGCCCAAAACGGCGCCGACGGCGAGATTTACCCGATAAGACAAAAAATGACAGAAAAGCTCGCCAATGGAGAACTCGAGCCCGCCGACGGCGCCCAGGATGACTATGGCCCTGCTTTTGGCGGTTATGGGCCAAAATTCAACGTATTTGGACGCTGCTGTCAGACTAATTCTTTTCTCACTAAGGGATAAGGCTAAAATGTGATTATACTCATTAGCACCTGGCTCTATTAAAAATTGGGAGGAGTTAACTCAGAAATTCCTAACTAAGTATTTTCCACCTTCAAGAACTACTAAACTTAGAAAATATATCATCTCATTTTGTCAGTATGAAGGAGAATCAATATACGAAGCTTGTGAAAGATTTAAGGAACTCCTAAGAAAGTGTTCACATCATGCTCTGCTTGATTGGTTAATCATTAAAACTTTTTATAATGGCTTAGTAGAATCCCTTAGGTTTATAATTGATGTTGGTGGTGGTGGATCATTAATGTTAAAACCATTTGATGAAGCGTATGCGTTAATTAAAAATATGGCTGCAAACGAATTTCAATGGCCCTCTACAAGGGTAAATCATAAAAAAGAAGCCAGTGTTCATGATTCAGATGTGATTACAATTCTTTCATCTCAAGTTGTCGCAATATCAAGGAAGTTGGACCAATTTGGAATGAACCAGCCTCAACACTCCAGTAAGTGAGAAAAGTTCATTAGGGCATATGATTGATTCTACCTTATCATATGATGCTTTAAATACCATAAACAACCCGTACTCTAACTTTTACAACCCAGGTTGGGAGAACCATCCTAATTTTAACCGGAATCATACTACTGACGGAGAAAACAAAAATGGGAAAATAATCATGCAAATCCTAATGAAAGATGGAATAATCAGAGGAACACAAACTATAGGCCTTCATATCCACCAAACTCTAACAATGATCAACAATTTGAGAATCAGAAGATGTCTATGGAAGAAGTGGTATTGCAAATGGGAAACCAGTTGCAAAGTCAAAATGCTGCGATTAAAAATATAGAGAATCAGCTGTGAAAAATTGCTAATTCACTTAGCAATAGACCCCAAGGAACACTTCTTAGCAACATTGAGATCAACCTAAAGAGAACACTAATGAACAAGTAGAAGCTGTCCAATTAAAAAATGGAAGAAAGATAGAGGATGTAGTTAGAGAAGAGAAAGATGTTGTGAGAGAAACAAATGAAACTAAAAGACCTGAAGAACATGTTTCTAGGGATCTGAAAAAATTAATATATCTAACTAAAATCAATTTAAAAAGACTACCACCTCCATTTCCTCAAAGACTTAGACAGCATGAGTTGGATAAAAAAATTTTAAAGTTCGTGGACGTACTTAAGAAGTTAACGATAAATATTCCTTTCGCTGAAACTTTGAAACAAATGCCAAGTTATGCAAAATTTATGAAGGAGATATTAAACAAGAAAAGGAAATTTGGGGATTAGAGACAGTTGCACTAAGTGATGAGTGCAGTGCTATACTTCAGAAAAATTTTCCTCGGAAACTTAAAGATCATTGTAGCCTTACAATTTCTTGTGTAATTGGAAAAAGATTATGTGGAAAATCTTTATGAGATTTAGGATCGAACATTAATGTGATGCCTCTATCTATATTTAAAAGGTTAGGTTTAGCCGATATTTCTCCCACCACTATAACTCTTCAGTTAACTGGTCGATCTATCATTTATCCAAAAGGGATTATAGAAGATGTGCTTGTTAAAGTGGATAAATGTATCTTTCCTATGGACTTTATTGTATTATATATGGAGGAAGATAAAGAATATCCCATTATTTTAGGGAGGCCTTTTCTTATTACTGGACAAACTATGATATATGTGCAAAAAGAAAAGTTAACTATGAATATTAATGACCATGAAACCACTTTTGATGTTTTAAAGGCTATGAAATATCCAGCTGAGAGAAATGATGATGATTGTTTTTGGATGGATGAAATTGATTATCTAAGTAAAAACTATTTCCAGAAAAGTTTTGAGAGTAAGTTAACAGATGAGATCGAAATGGGCTTTCATGATGAGTCTAAAATGTTGTTTAAAGAAGACTGTATGTATGTTCAGGAGAGGTGTGAAATGATGGACGTTACCAAAAATAGTAAACTTTTAATTCCATCTGTTGAAAAATCTCATGACCTTAAAATGAATTTACCTCATACAATTTTAAAGCCTATCTATTTGGTGAATTCATATACACCACCAGTCTCTATATCTTCATATTCGACTCAATCACAAGATGAACCTGAATTGAATGATGAAATCAGTAAAAGATCTCCTATGAAAGAGTTATTTAAAGTCACTGAATGGCATATTCCATGGTATACGAATAAAATGAATGAGATTCTAATGCTGGGGCAGATTATTAATGCAATTAACAGTTACCCCCCAGAGATTTTACCTAGTGACTTTGAGATAAATCCTAAGGAAATGAATTATGAGCAATTTAAAATTATTGAACTGATATTTAGAAGAGAATTTGAGGATACATTTCCAAAAAACTTTCAGTTGAGAAAAGAGGATAAGGATATTGAAAGACTAATGGAAAAAATTCTTATGGAATCAGAAAAACTTATTTCCTCAACTAAGATAGATATAGAAAGACCACCTCCACCATTTACTCAGTATCGAGGGTAAGAATTGGAAGATAAATTGAAACAGAAGAGTAACATAGAAGAATTTGATCCAGAATCTGAATTATCCAGAGAGAATTTGATCCAAAATTTGGGAGATCTTGAATTATCATA
Organism: Phalaenopsis hybrid cultivar; assembly: GCA_002079205.1. NCBI lineage: Eukaryota > Viridiplantae > Streptophyta > Magnoliopsida > Asparagales > Orchidaceae > Phalaenopsis > Phalaenopsis hybrid cultivar. The sequence continues at coordinate 108,803 of JXCR01004777.1, forward strand.
TAAAGATCCATTTATTATAAATTTCAAGGATGATATTAATGTGTAAATTGAGAAAATCAATAGAAGAAAATTGGATCTAGAAAGAAATATGAGGAACAAAGATATTAATCAATATGAAAAGGAAGAGCTGAAAGAAAATTTTAAATTTGAGGACTTTGTAGGAATCCCTGGATCTAGAAAAAATTGGGCTATTGATCAAGGATTCTTAATTGGAATTTTGATCCATGGTGGAATCATTTGTCGGGCTAGCGACGTTAAATCAAGCGCTTTATGGGAGGCAACCAATAGTTATCTGTGTGGTTTGATTTAGTATGCTTAAGAGTCATGATTGTTAGTGTTGTATTGTGTTTTTTTTAGTGTGTTGATCTGTTTGCCTTGATGTTTGGTAGATGTTTGGATTTTAAGTGGTTTGATTTACATTTTGTGTGTCATGAGGGTGATGATTCCTTAAATTCTTATTATGGTTAGAATTGTATGTTCTCTTGTAGTAGTTAGATTGACGAGTCCACTACAACTTGGGTCTCACCCGGACTTGAATTTTACAAAAGACATTATGAATTTTAACAGTGATAGTTCCATCTCATATTTGTTACTTCTTTCCTTGGACTTTGTTTTCATTTGATAGGAGTTACAAACCTATTTGATGAGTAACTTATGGATGATTTTACACTGTACTTATAACTGCTAGAGGTGATTAATTATTCGGATATGGTGATGTCTGGTGTTGGTGCTCGAGAACCAATATATTAGGGATAATCTTGTCTTTGGGATTAGAATCTATAAAATCATTTTTAAGCACCTAATATATTTGTGTAGGGATTCAATTAGAAATTGGAAGTAAGTTAGTGAGATGCGATAAAATGGAGGAAGAATTGACCTCATTTATCTTGTTTGTGTGTTTGTGTTTGTGTTTGTGTTACAATTTATAAGAGCTGAAGAATATTTTTATATTTCAATATTGATACATGTTATGCTAGTTAAAACTTCATTTAGTTAATTTTATTCTGGTATGTTTAGTTTAGATTTACTGTCTACTACATGTTTTTAATCTTAATAAATAATTGTAGATTTTTTTTATAGAAATTTGTGGTATATAGAATTTCTAAATTGTTTTTCTTCCTACTTATATTTTCTGCACTAAATGTTATACATGCTAAAAATCAAGTTTCGGGGTAGGAAGAAAAATGAAATTTTAAATTGAATATACTTCCTTTTAGTTTAATATTATTTCAAGCATGTTTTAGGCTTAATTTACTTACTTCAGTTGTCATTCCATCCTGATTTTGCATGTATATAAATTTGATAGGATGTTGCAGTAGCTAGTAGATTTAATTATTTTTCCTTTCTGCTACATTTTATGGAATTAAATTGTAAAATATTTAAAAATTTTAGCTAGTAGGTTAGTAATTATTTCAAAATTTAATTACTCAGCAAATTCTCTAATGATTTATATGTATAGAAAGCTCCTAATGTTACAGACCAGGTGAAGTAGAGAATTTTGAGAAGGACCGCAAAAATTTCAGAATGATGAAAATGCCTAAAATACTGAGGTATGATTTATATTAGAAGGACTGCAAAAATTTTAGAATGATGAAAATGCCTAAAATACTAAGGTATGATTTATATTTAAATTTTTCTTTCCACCTGTATCATTTCATATAAAAATTTCAGAATGATGAAAATGCCTAAAATACTGAGGTATGAAAGAAGGCCTGCAGAAATTTCAGAATGATGAAAATGCCTACAATACTGAGGTATGATTTATTTATAATCCTGTAGAAATTTCAGAATGATGAAAATGCCTACAATACTGAGGTATGATTTATATTTATAGTTCCTGTAGAAATTTCAGAATGATAAAAATGCCTACAATACTGAGGTATGATTTATATTTATAGTTTTTTTTTCCACTTATATCATTCCATATTGAAAAATTTAAGTTTGGGGGAGGGAAGTAAAAGATTTAACTATTAGATGTTCTCAATTTAAATATTTTCAAAAATTATTAATATAATTTTATGTAGTGAATTTAATTCAGATAACTATATTTTGTAGATATTTAAATATTATGGTAGATTTAAA
>JXCR01004777.1:111549-144834 GCA_002079205.1 Phalaenopsis hybrid cultivar
TATATATATATATATATATATAAGTGAGGAGAAGCTTGAGGAGATGCCTAATCAAAAATTGGCTTCACTGAACCTACCTAAAGGGAAAACCTAAATTCATTCCTGAACTTATATTTATGGATTAGAATCTTTTATTAGTAGTATTCTCATGAAGTTTCTATCATTTGAATATTCTAAGTGACACAACATATAGTCATTCTTGAAATGAATAGAAAACTAGAACTCTTAAACTTAATGACTAGATAATCTTGTACCTACAGAGTTAATGTAATTACTTGATTTTTTTCTGAAAATCTCACTATGATATTTACTTAAATCAAACTTATAGTATTTCTGAATTAAGACTTTATTACAAGAGATCATAACTTTTATGTAGTACTAAAATTACTTGAGGACAAGTAATAGTTAAGTTTGGGGGATTTTGACCAAAGAAAAATATGTTGAGATTTTCATACCTATTTTATGCTTAATTTTAATGATATTGCACTTTAAAGGAAGGTATTTTGCATGTTTTTTGTTTTAGGTACAAGAAATGGACTTTTGGAGAAAAAGAAACAAAAACGGTGCAATTTGGAGCAAAAACGAGCAAGAAATGAAATTTTGCCGTCACCTTTCGATAAGTCTTTTGGTGCTAAATTTCTATTACACTTCTTGCATATTTTTGAATAAGATTGCACATTAAAGGAAGGTTGTTTTCATGCTTATTTTGTAGGGCTATCTGTTAGGAACACAACGCAACTGAAATGGGGCGAAACGGGGCTAAAATAGAGCCAAAAGGAGCGACACGGTAGAGCTATGCAGTCTGCTCGCCGACGGCGCCCAAAACGGCGCCGAAGGTGAGATTTACTTGATAAGACCAAAAAATGACAGAAAAACTCGCCGACGCCGCCCGTGACGACTATGGACCAACTTTTGGCGGTTATGGGCCGAAATTCAACGTATTTGGACGCTTTTTGAAAGGACTCTTGTGGCAACTCTTCAAACTTCGTCCCTACACTTTAAAAGAATGAATTTAGGTTAGAAAAAGAGGGGTTTTTTGTGAGAGGAATTTTATGAAAAGTGTGGAGAAAGTTTAAGGTTTTTAGAATAGGAGTAGAAATGTAGATTTCTACCTTTTTGAAGAGATTAGAGAAGAGATTTTGAGGAAATTTATAAGGAGATGTTCTAGCATTGCATGGATCGGCGGGAGACTTTGTGGGAGAGATATTTGTCTTTCTTNGAATTCATGTTTAGGATTTTGTGATGCATGCTAGAAGTGGATTTAATTATCAATGTGATGGTTTTAACTTGCACTTTATTTGCATTACAATAAAGGTCTGTTGTACTGTTAAAATTCATTGTAATTGCATTAAGACCCAAGAGGGCTGTGTAATTCTCAACAAAGTAGTGCCACATTCAAATTCCATGGATGGTTAAGTTTATGTGAGTTAAATGCAAATAAATAAGGAAATATACTTTGATGGGCGTAGAATTGGAGATTTTATGGTGACAGACTAAAATCCCCAATTCGGTCCTATTGTTTGAGTACTGAAGCAAAGGTGTTAGCCCTCAGGTGAGGGGAACGTGGGAGCTCCGAAGTGAGAGCCGGTATCCTCCCAGCCACCACAGATTCAATAAACAAGAATAGGATTAGTCAATGTTCTTTATGTCTGGACCAAAGGGTATCGCAGATTCAATAAACAAGCATAGGATTAGTCAATGTTCTTTATGCTTGGACCAAAGGGTAAATACGAATTTAGCAAACAAGCATAAGATTAGTCAATGTTCTTTATGTCTGGACCAAAGGGTAAAGAATACGGATTCAGTAAACAAGCATAGGATTAATCAATGTTCTTTATGCCTAGACCAAAGGGTAAAAGATAAGATTGCTCCTATTTGACACATACAATATTTAATGCATCTCATTTCTTTACATTATCCAATTCATTACATAAGAATAGTAGTTTTTAATATCTCAAAATTCTCCAAACCAAATCATCCAAAAAAGGTTATCTTTAGAATTAATATTTGCATTTAGTTATAGTTACTATCTTTACATTTAACACTTGCATTTAGGAGTAGTTGCTACATAAAACATCATTTTAATCGATATTTCAAACTAAGGACTAATTGTAGTAGACTAGGGTTTGACTAAGGACCTCTTACTTTGCTTCCCTGTGGGATCGATAAACAGGACTCCACTAGAGCCATGTATTACTTGAGCAATATGTATACTTACATTTCAAATTGTGGCTTTACAAAATCATTATAAATATATAAATATGGGTTCATAAATTCTTGCATATTAAAAGTCGTGTCAAGTTTTTGGCGCCGTTGCCGGGGATTTAAATCTTCTAATAGTGGTGTCAAATTCTTGTATTTTTAGGTATATAAAAAAGTAGTTATTAATTAGCCATGACATTGAGCCATATTGATTGATCAATTTGGTATAAATGATTGTCATAAAAAGTTTAGAAAAGATTTGGAGTGATTTTGAATTGATTTGGAGGCTCAATTTGGAGGATTTTGCCATTTGGGGATGTTGGGTTAGACTTGGCCTTAGGTTGAGCTAGAGTTGGGTTAAGTCAAAATTTATGGTTTAAAATGGTCTAGGAGAATATCATGAAGAGTTCTTAACATCAATTGGGTGTCAATTTTGGGATTTGGGCATTCAATTAGGTGACATTTAGAGACACGACCAAATGGGGGGTTTAAGTCCAAGTTGATTTTAGGTGAAATTGAGACTTGACCAAGGCCAATTGAAGNGATTTGAAGTATTAAGAATCTTAGAAATTCATTTGAGAAGAAAAGATTGTGGCTCAATGATGTAAATGCTATGAAATATTTATAAGGTAAAGGAATGCTTTGAGTTTCAAATTTAGGGAAAGAAAAGCGTTGTTCAAAATCATTAAAGGCTATCCAAATATAGTAATCCTCACTTTAAAAAAAGGAAAAAAGAAAGGATTGACAATAATCCCTGAAAAGAAAAGAAAAATATATAGGATTGAAAGCAATCNTTCAACTGAAACTTAAAATGCATGTGAGAGCATTTTATGTAAAGTAGGGAAATAAGGTTCTAGTGATCTACCAAATCCTAAATCATACCTTGGTGAGCCCCTATTAATTCATTTGAGGATGATTTCATTAAGCAAAACATACCAAGTTTAGTAGACCTCTGAGATATCCAGAAGGTTAGGAGGAAGAAGCAGGTCCATGCTTCCCTCTCACTACCTTGTGAAAAGTCTCAAGCTCATTTAAACTTATTATGTTGTTTAATAATTCACCATGTAAATACTTTTAGTGTTCAGTGAACATCATTGTTTCAATTATCCCTAAGAGTAAGATAATTATCATTTGTCATTTAATTTGAGAATGATATATGTGAAAACCCTTAAAAGGGGCAAGTTAATGCTATTAAGACACTTCACCCATTTTGAACTTTGACTTGGGCTTGTAGTATTTTAAAGGTGTTCAATTTCTTGTTACATTTACTTTTCTAATCCTCATTTAATCAAATTTGATTTAGCCTAAGTCACTACTAAGCCCTTAGGAACTTGGTGGACATATTAGTAATTTTTGAAAGAAATTGAATTTTAAGTCTAATATGGGTATTAAATTAGTGAGTTACTAAAATCCAAAATCGTACCCCTAAGTCTAAGATCATCTAATTTAATAGACCTCCAAATTTTAATGATTTTGGGAAATTGCAAATTTATCCTTTGATTAAGAAAAATGAAACGGGTTTCTATCAATTAATTCCTTATATTTCAATATCTAAACAAGTTCATTAAGATCAAAGTTTTCCCATCTTACCCTCTTGGATTGAGCCTAAATATTAATTAGGGCTAAATTTTCAAAATTACACTTTTGCCCCTAAGGTTCTATCACTTCTTAATCCATTAAATTTAATTTCAATGACTTTAAAATTTTTATCCTACCTCACTCATGGGTCAATTAAGATATCAGAGGAGAAAATGTGATTTTTCAAAATTTAATTCAATTTATATAATTATTTACATGCAAAAATAGGATTTTTCAAAGAAAATTCAATAACTTGACCAAGGCAAAGCCTAATCACTTGAATTTTTTACTAGAGATAGAACTAAACTAGAGAACCACTTCGACCAAATTTTATGATTTTTTGAGTTTTATTTGAATTATTAGAATTATTTTAAGATCTAGAGTATTAATTATAAAATATTTCAAATGTGGAAAAATAAGTTTTTTCTTTTTTGATTAAACCTCTCTGAGGTCAAAGAAACCATAGAACAAATTTTACATTTTCATGATTTTTCTTTGAATTATTAGAATTGTTTAAATGAAAAATTAAGAAAAATCCTTTTTTAGCTTTTGAAAATTATTTTTAAGCTTTAAAATTCAATGTCTTCACTTAGAAAATTAGGAAAAATATTAAAATTGTTCCTAAGTGCTTAGAAAATAATTTAAAACATTTCCATGAATTTTATTAATTTTATGATTTTTGTTATTTTTTTAAATATTTAAATATTTAAAATATGCTTAAAAATGAAATTTTTATTTCAATCACAGTTTTATTTTTAGAAAATATTTCTGATCACAGAGAACTCCCAAAACCAATTTTATATTTTTTAAGTTATATTTTAGTTATTAAAAATCATTTTAGTATCAAAAATGATATGTAATTTAGAAAATCAAATTAGGTTGTCAAATGAACTCCAAATATTTTGAATTTTTTATGGGGAGTCCTCTAAACTTTAAATTATAGTGGAGAATCAAAATCAAGTTATTTCTATATTTATTTTTCCCAAATTAATTTTCTTTGCATCTTAGAATTTTATGAGAATTAGGTGTGTTCTTAATTACTTGGCTCATGAAAAATTTTCCTAAGGTTCTCTGGTCACATTGAACCTACCAAAATTTTCTTGGATTTTACTAAGTAATATGCTAATTATTATGATTAATCTATGCAAATAATAGACATAAATTTGAAAATATGGATCTCTATTTAGGGGTCTATTCTAACTTTGAAAAAATCAGGGAATATCCCCCATGATAGAGGCAACAATATGCCAAAATATCAAGCCATGGTGAAATACTTTAATTCATAGAGAATCAAAATACTTAGAACAGTATTTAATTAATTAAAAATAAAATATGCATCAAATAAACTTCAAATTATTTCCACTTTGTTCTCCTCTGTTCACTGAGCAATAGGGTATTTTTCTTTTATTTTTTTTATTTTTCTATGCAAAGATATGAGTTTTCAAAGTTAGAGGCATTTAAATAGATAAAAAAACCTATTTTTCTATTCAAACACACAGCGCCGCGTCAACCTACGGTGGCTCCGAAGCTCCACGTGGTGTCCTCTGATTCAGCTCCGCAATCCAACTCAGCGCTGACTAGGCTCACGGTTCATGCATGAAGGCGCTGTCAGGCTTGATCTCACCCGTCCATTTGATACATGCTCGATTAAATAGCTCCCCTTTATTGTCCTTGATAGCCAAAACTCATGAACCGTTCAAATTAAAAGCTTATGATCTCACTCATTTCTCAACCAAACGACCTCACGGAACTTTGGCAAAGATATCTTTGACTTAAGCAATTTAGGAAACAAATCCCTTGATTTAGGGGACCCTTGGTCCATGGCTCATCTAGGGTGGATTAAGTGAGTCTAGCTTGGTTACTATGACCCAAAAAATGGGTGTACAAGTCTTGCCTTGATCAATTTGGCATGGTTAGATCAATTTTGGTGCATGGGTTCGATGTGGGTCTAAATGGCCAAAGGTTGGGTTTGGGTTAGGCTAGCCATAACTTTGAGCCCACTCAATTAATCAACATTGTGTATATGATTTTAATGAAGATTTTTGGTGAAGGGTTGAGATTCTTTTGAATTCAATTGGGGGTTCAATTTGAACAATTTTGGGATTTTGGTCAATTTGGGCATGTTGGGCTAGAATTGGGTCTATATTGGGCTAGTATTGGGCTAAGTCCAAATTGATTGTTGAGAATGGTCTATATGAACATCATGAAGATTTTTCAACATAAATTGGGTGTCAATTTTGGGGTTAGGGCAATCAATTTGGTGGAATTTGGGGGTATGACCAATTTGGAGGAAAGTTGAGAAATTTTGGATTTGGGGCAAAAATTAAATGAAATTAAAGCTTCAAAAAGGCCAATTTTGATGTGTGGGATTGTTATGAAGAGTCAAGGATTCACATTGGGGCAAATGGAGTAGGCTATGGGGTGCAATTTGGTGGGATTAAGTCATAGGGCCATAATTGTGGGTTAACTTAGATCAAAATTGAGCTCAAAGCATGGGCCAATTAAGCTTGGATTTAGTTTATATTAGTCATATGAAAGGTGAATTTGAGTTTAGAACTGAAATTGAAGAAAATTGGATTCAAATTGATGGAAATTTGAGGTAAATATGGGGAAATTGGGCCTTTAAAGACAATTTGGGGGTTTTGGTCAAAATGGTAAAAGTGGCCAAATTGGGTTCAATTGAAGAGTCCAAATTGGTTTTGGAAACATTTGGAGTGATTTTGGAAGTTTTAGGAAAATTTGGGTTGCCAAGGGTATTTTTATAATTTTGGCAAATTTGAGGGTATTTTGGCATATTTGACATTTTTTGGGTGGTTTTTTGTAATTTGGGCATTTTGAAAAGGATTGAACAGATTTTTGGATAAATTTGGGTATTTTGGGTGAATTTGAGAATTTTGGGAATTTTGGTCAAATTTAGGGCTTCAAGGGTATCTAGGTAGTTTGGGGGATTTTGAGAAGAAAGGCCAAGTTGGATATTTTTGGTAAAATTGAGGTGCAACCACCCTATATGAGTCATGGACCAATGAAATCCCCATTTGGGTCCTCTATGTACTGATCTTAGCTAAACTCTAGTCTAGGGGTAGTGGGTTTACGGGACCATCTACATGACTCTCCCAAAAGATCAAGGGATGAAAGTCAAGAAATTTTGGATTTAGGTTTGTGAAAGTGAGTGTCTTAGCCCTAGACCAACTCCCAGAGTCAACCCTAAGGTCAAACAGTCCTATGGGGACTCTCTTTGAGATCCTCCATACTGACCCCACCTACTAAGTGCTAGAGGTTAGGACCAATGTGTGGAACTTCAAGTTGAGCAAGGAAGATTTTAAAGTTTCTAATGGTTAGGGTTCCTTTTCTAGCTCTCTAGGAATGGTTAACAGAAAAGTTTTATGGCTAAACCCTGTGCTACTAAAGAGGAAAACTAAACTTCAACCAAAAGTGAGGTCAACAGTCAAATAGATTACAACCATAATCCAAATATTGAAAAAATAATAATAAACCAATCAAAATTTTGATAAAACTAAACTGACAAAATTAAAATTTAATATGAATTAAATGCTTCGCTGATGAACAAACCAAAATCTAATTATTAGTTGGAGTTTGATTAGGAATAGACATCAAGAATTATATTTCTTACATACATAATATTAATTTAATTATATGAATCCTCCATTTAATTTTGAATTTTTTGTTTTTGAAAATTTTCAAGGGAATGAAAATTAAAATTAAATATTAAGGTTTCAAAGGACAAAAATGGAAATGCATTTTTGAAACTGAACTGAATTAACCAAACTTTTTCGATTAGGTTTATTATTATCATTTTTTTTTGTTTTGACCAAACAATACATGTTAGTGTCAACCATATGATATCATAATGCTGGAGAGGCTAAAAAAAAATTCCAAAAACTTGAGCTCGATGCCTAATATCTAACCTTATAGTGCCAAGAAAGACAATATTTAGAGACTCAAGATATAGAGTTCGGTGCTTCAATGAAAGAAGCAAATTTGAGTAGTTATTTTGGTAGATTTTAGAAAGTTATGGTTGTGGGGTCACAGGAAAATAGGATGAGTTTTAAGTGGAGTGTAGAGGAAAGTCAGAGTAAAAATGGAGAAGAGAAAAAGGAGTCTAATGGAAATATCACATTATGTGAGCAAGGAGCAGAAGATATTAAATCCAGGAGATCAGAAAACCTAGTTGTGCATTGGCCATACATATTTTAAAACCTAGTGTGATCTATTAGAATTGGAACTTATAATGGAAAAATTAGGGTAAAATAAATGAATTTTTAAGTATATACTAATATACTACCTAGAGATTTGAAATATAATAAGAAATATATTTATTGTGATTGTTCAACTAATTAGTATATGCATATACCTAGTTAGTGAGAATAATTAAGCTTCCTAGTTATCAATGGAGTCTAGAAGACATTTATGTTTTTGATTGAAAATATATATAAGGCAAAATATTTAGCAATGTAAGTCATAAATTTAGTTTAGGTAAATCATAGAATTAAAATCATTTCTCTTAATTTTAAATTAAAAAGCCTTATGTAGCTTTGTTTTTACAACATTTATTTTTCCAAATATGGTAATATTTAATTAATATATAGCTTTAGATTATTTATAAGTAAATTTTTATGAGAATGATACATTATTTGTGTGGCTAGTGGACTTGCTTAAACCTTTCAAAACTACCAATTTTTTTTGGCACCGTTATTAGAAATTATATTAGTGAATTTCAAAATTTAATATTAATTACTTTAACATGTATTTAATAGTACTATTATTTGTGATCTATTATATGTCAATTAAGNAGGGGTCAATTGAATGGGATTTTGGTTTTGGGCCAACTTGGGGTTTTTTGATTTGGGTTAAAATTGACTCAAATGTGGGTCAATTAGACATGGATTTGGTTTGAATTGAGTTTGGTCATTATGAATTTGGGTTGAGAATTGAAATTGGGGGCAATTGAGATCAAATTGATGGACATTTGAGATGAATTTGGGGAAATTGGGTCTTTAAGGGCAATTTGGGGCTTTTGGTCAAAATTGGTCAAATTGGGCTCAATGGAAGAGTTCAAATTGGTTTTGGAGACATTTGAAATGATTTTGGGGGTTTTGGGAAAGTTTGAGTCACCAAAGGAATTTTGGTAATTTTGTCAAATTTAGGGGTATTTTGGTGATTTTGGAAAATTTAAGTGGTTTTGGGCAATTTGAGTAGTTTGAAATGGTCTGAAATGATTTTTGAACATTTAGATATCTTGGGTAAAATTGGGAATTTTTGTCAAATTTAAGCTTTGGGGGTATTTTGGTAAATTGGGTAGATTTGGGTGGGGGGGCAAAAGGCCAAGTTGGATATTTTGGTGAAAATGAGGTGCCAACCACCCTATATGAGCCATGGACCAATGGAACCCCCATTTGTGACCCCTAAGGCCAAGCAGTCCTATGGGGACTCCCTTTGAGCTCCTCCATATTGGCCCCACCTACTAAGTGCTAGAGGTTAGGACCAATATGTGTAACTTCAAGTTGAGCAGAGAAGAGTTCCTTTTTTAGTTCTCTAAGAGTAGTCAACAAGAAAGTCCTATGGCTAGACCCTAGGCTACTAAAGAGGAAAAACTAGACTCAACCAAAAGTGAGGTCAACAGAGGCTAAAGAAAAATTCCAAAAACTCGAGCTCGATGCCTAATATGTAACACTATAGTGCCAAAAAAGACAATATTTAGAGACTGAAGACATAGAGTTTGGTGCTTCAATGCAAGAAGCAAATTTGAGATTTTAGAAAGTTATGGTTGTGGGGTCACAGCAAGATAGGATGAGTTTTAAGTGGAGTCTAGAGTGATGAAGTCAGAGTAAAAGTGGAGAAGAGAAAGAGTCCTCCAATGGAAATTTCACATTATGTGAGCAAGGAGCAGAAGATATTAAATCCAGGAGATCAAAAAACCTAGTTGAGCATTGGCCATAAATGATTTAAAATCTAGTGTGATCTATTAGAATTGGAAGTTTTAATTGAAAAATTAGGGTAAAATAAATGAATTTGTAAGTATATACTAATATACCACTTAGAGATCTGAAGTATAATAAGTAATATATTGATTGTAATTGTTCAACTTATTAGTATATGCATATACCTAGTTAGTGAGAATAATTAAGCTTCCTAGTTATCAATGGAGTCTAGAAGACATTTATGTTTTTGATTGAAAATATATATAAGGCAAAATATTTAGCATTGTAAGTCATACATTCAGTTTAGGTAAATCATAGAATTAGAATCATATCTCTTAATTTTAAATTAAAAGCCTTATGTAGCTTTGTTTCTACAAAATTTATTTTTCCAAATACTACAAACATATTAGATGAAAAATTATGGTAATCTTTAATTAATATATAGCTTTTAGATTATTTATAAGTAAATTTCTATGAGAATGACACATTATTTATGTGGCTAATGGACTTGCTTAAACCTTTCTAAACTACCAATTTTTTTGGCACCATTATTAGAAATTATATTAGTGAATTTGAAATTTAATATTAATTACTTTAACATGTATTTAATAGTACTATTATTTGTGATCTATTATATGTCAATTAAGTGCACTTGGTATTTAGTTGGTTTATGTTGAGTTTTTATTTATTATTCTATTAAGTAGTACGACTAAATTTGTGAATTATTCATTTATATGTGTAGTGAAGTTAATTTAAACCTAGTGTCATACAAGCTCAAAATAAAATAATTTTATAGAAATAGTAANTAGTACGACTAAATTTGTGAATTATTCATTTTTATGTGTAGTGAAGTTAATTTAAACCTAGTGTCATACAAGCTCAAAATAAAATAATTTTATAGAAAAAGTAAAGGAAACAAAAAATCAAATACAAGTCATGGCAAATCAACCTAATGAACTGGAACAACTTAGACCTTTAAGGGAATATTCCAACCATTTAGCTAATGGGATTAATTAAAGTATTAATATGATCGGGATATAATAATAATCTATATTTAAATTATTTAATATCAATATGTTCTAAATTCTTAGTTTGGGGGTTTACTTTAAAAGACCCTAACCTATAGAAAGTTAGCTTTTTAGATATATGTGAAAATTTTAATTATAATGGAGTTTCTAATGATGCTATAAGACTTAGATTACTTCTATTATTTTAAGAGATAAGACAAAAAAATGATTAAATCTTTAATCAAAACAAAGAATAATCTAGCTCAATAAATTTTTGGCCAATTATTTTCCCTCATATATGAATGCTAAACCTAGAAATAACATAGCTAACTTCACACAATTAGATAAAAGGTTAATATATATGAGCTTGAGAGATAGTTTAAAAACTTATTAAGGAAGTGCCCTTATTATACCTTACAAGATTAACCAGAAGCCACAATAGAAAAAAATTTTATTTTTTACAAAAATTTTGTAAGAAATAGTGAGAAATCCAGAATAATTGTTTTTTTTTTTTATGGGATATTTCAATGGAAATAGTTCCCCCGAAAAATCTTTGGTTGAAAATGCATTTTAGCAGCTTAAAAAGAAGTTGACAACCATTTTTTGATAGATTTTTAATGGATGATTATCAAAAACCTTCAAGATTATTTTTACATCTAGTCTATAGGAATTGACGCAAATAATGGAAATCCTTTATAAACCATCAAAAAGATTTTTCTTTGTGGAAAATTCCATTCAAATTCTATAATAAATTATGCCTAAAATATTTTGATAAATTTCTCAAACACATTGTTTATTGCATTAACTCAAGTGACAAAAAATCAACTCGAAATCTATAAAAACTCTATATAGGAATGAAGAAAAAAAATAAAAAACAAATCTAAAATATTTTTATTTTTACACCTTTAATTAGAATTTAGAAATAATTGCATTTTAGATTATGTTGGTCGTCGTCGGATCGTCGCTGTTGCCGCTGCCAATTCTCTGCGATTGCCACCACGTAGTTGGTTTGTTGGTGTCGTTGTTGTCGAGGAGTCGTCATTCTGTTTATCTATTATATTGTCATAATCTTCAAATAACTTATTCTCTCAGATCACACTAATGACCTTAAGATATTCAGAAACTTAAAGAAGAAGGAAAATGACAAATGAAAATATAAAACAAACAAAAAAAGAAAATGTTGGGAGAGCTTCATTGTGGTAAACATTGTAGAAAAAACTATGTAGTGTTTGACTTCTAAGATACTCGTGCAAAGAAAATCACATGAAAGTCCCATGACTAGAGATTTAGGTGTAACACCTATTATGAGTTTCTCAAACTCCTATAAGAGCAAGTTCATATAGTTAATTAAATCTTAAGTAGTTAAAACTACTTAAGAAAACTCCCAATTAAGATTAATATATGTTCTCGAATAGTTTTAAGTGTCAATGTCAAGGAGAGAAACGTCAATGTTCAATCCTAGGGGTAATTGATTTCTAAGAATTTGATACTACCATAAAAGTTTTGTTTTGTTTTGTTAATGTTGTTTTGTTTTATTGTTATTTTGTTTTGCTGATGTCATTTTGTTGTTCTGAGATTAACCATTCAAGCTTCAGAATGTTGTCCCTACAAAATAGAGTTAACACATCTTAATAACATGTAAAGTAAATATAAAGTGCAACTTGACTTGTGTCTTCAACAATCCTGCAAAAACAAAGTTAGCATTATATTTTAACTTATTGATTTAGTTGGTTGAATTTATAATTTTTAGACAACCCAGTCAAGATGTATATAGCTCCGTTGTTACGGGGTCGTCAGGGTATTCAGATCTATTTAGTCCGAAAAAATTAAACCAGGATCGAAAGATTCTTGTCAGCAATCACAGATTGTGTCGTCTAAGAGATCTTCATAGATCTGAGCACTGGGATTCAAGTTATGTTCTGTGATCTTCGTTCATTAGGGTTTCATTTAAGTTTTAATGTCTTTTTAAAATTTTAAGGGTTGAAAAAATTTTAAATTGTTTACGATTTATTAGTCAATTAATTTTTTGTCATTTTGTTATTTTTATTTTTTGTTTGGGATGACCTGATCAGGATCCCATGGTTCTGTCGTTCCGGGGCATTAAGTTTGTGGTTTGATTAGTCACATGTGACTGGAAAATTTTGTTAGCAACCATCGGTTACCTCCTCCAAAATATCTTCTCAAACCAAGTTACACTTTAGGGTTCAAGTTTAAGTTTTAGTGTCTTATAGGGTGAATCTGAAGTCATTTTGTGTTTTAGATTAATTCATGTCGAGTTGAACTAACCTATCATAAGGTTCCAAATAATTTGAGTTAGCATAAATCAGGCAATTTGGGTTGGACCTATGGTTTAGGGTTACTTAGGTTAAATTTGGGTTAAACCTAAGGTTTGAGGTTACTTAGGTTCAATTTAGGTTGATCTTATTCATTAAGATTACTTTGGTTCTATTTGGGTTGAGCCTGAGGTTTAAGGTCACTTACGTTCAATTCAGGTTGAACATAAGGTTTAAGTTTACTTAGGTCAATTTAGGTTGATCCTAAGGTTTGAGATTATTTAGGTTCAATTTGGGTTGAAATTAAGGTTTAGGGTCACTTAGGTTCAATTTGTGTTGAACCTATGGATTAAGGTCATTTAGGTTCAATTTGGGTTGAACCTATGGTTCAAGGTCACATAGGTTCAATTTGGTTTTACCAATATAATATAATTGTGGCGCATAGGCGCCAGGTTTACCAAATTATGGCGCTTGGGCGTTTTGCGCCTAGGCGCTAGTGCTTAGGTAAACACCGTTTCACCTCGCGTCAACTTTTTCACGTTCCAATCTCGTTCTATTCATCAAATTAGTGTATTTGTGCCTCCTGTCCCAGTACTACATCATATAGTCCACAACAACAAAAATCATAAATAAATACACACAGATAACTATGAGTTGCCTCCCACAAAACATTTGGTTTAACGTCGTTAGCCAAATGTATCCAATGTTTTACTCGGGTTGACCCAACATCAGGATCTTTTCATGCAAAGGATTGTTTCCACAAATGTATGGTTTTAGTCGATGTCCATTTACTTTATATATTGATTCAGTTTTAGGCTTTTTAATATCAACTACACCAAAAGGATAGATTTTTATCACAATAAATGACCCCAACCACCTAGACTTAAGATTTTTGGGAAATAATTTCAATCAAGTATTGTACAACAAAACCTATTGTTCTGGCTCTAAATCTTTTCTAGACTAATCTTCCAATCATGCCAATTTTTCATCTTTTCTATAAATTATAGCATTCTCATAAGATTCGTTTCTAATTTTCTCGAGCTCATTTAACTGGATAATCATTTTTTACCAGCTGTTGACCTCACTTTTGGTTGAGGTCTAGAAATTTCTTTAGTAGCCTAGGTCTAGCCATAGGACNCATTCCAACCCTTTAGCTAATGGGATTAATTAAAGTATTAATATGACTGGAATATAATAAGAAATCTAAATTTAAATTAGTTATTATGACTATGTTGTGAATTCTTAGTTTGGGGGTTTACTTTAAAAGACCATAACCTATAGAAAGAGCTTTTTAGATATATGTGAAAATTTTAATTATAACGGAGTTTGTGATGATGCTATAAGACTTGGATTACTTCTATTATTTTAAGAGATAAGGCAAAAATATGATTAAATCTTTAATCAAAACAAAGAATAATCTAGCTCAATAAATTTTTGGCCAATTATTTTCCCACATATATGAATGCTAAACCTAGAAATAACATACTAACTTCAGACAATTAGATAAAAGGTTAATATATGAGCTTAAGAGAAAGTTTAAAAACTTATTAAGTGAGTGCCCTTATTATACCTTACCAGATTAACCACCAGCCACAATCAAAAAACATTTTATTTTTTATAAAAATATTGTAAGAAATAGTGAGAAATCCATAAAAATTGGTTTTTTTTATGGGAGATTTCAATGGATATAGTTCCCCCGAAAAATCTTTGGTTGAAAATGCATTTTAGCAGCTTATAAAGAAGTTGACAACCATTTTTTGATAGATTTTTAATGGATGATTGTAAAAAACCTTCAAGATTATTTTTACATTTAGTCTATAGGAATTGAAGCAAATAATGGAAATCCTTTATAAATCATCAGAAAGATTTTTCTTTGTGGAAAATTCCATTCAAATTCTATAACAAATTATGCCTAAAGTATCTTGATAAATTTCTAAAACACATTGCTTATTGCATTAACTCAAGCGACAAAAATCAGCTCGAAATCTATAAAAACTCTATATAGGAATGAAGAAAAAAAATAAAAAAAAAATCTAAAATATTTTTTTTATTTTTACACCTTTAATTATAATTTAGAAATAATTGCATTCTAGATTATTTTGGTCATCGTCGGACCGTCGCTATTGTCGCCGCCAATTCTCTGCGATTGCCACCATGTAGTTGGTTTGTTGGTGTCGTTGTTGTCGAGGAGGCATCATTTTGTTTATCTATTATATTGTCATAATCTTCAAATAACCTATTCTCTCATATCACACTAATGACCTTAAGATATTTAGAAACATAAAGAAGAAGGAAAATGGCAAATGAAAAATATAAAACAGACAAAAAAAGAAAATGTTGGGAGAGCTTCATTGTGGTAAACATTGTAGAAAAAAACTATGAAGTGTTTGACTCCTAAGATACTCGTACAAAGAAAATCACATGAAAGTCCCATGACTAGAGATTTAGGTGTAACACCTATTATGAGTTTCTCAATCTCCTATAAGAGAAAGTTCCTATAGTTAATTGCATCGTAAGTAGTTAAAACTAGTTAAGAAAACTCTCAATTAAGATTAATATTTGTTTTCGAAAAGTTTTAAGTGTCAAGGTCAAGGAGAGAAACATCAAAGTTCAGTACTAAGGGTAATGGATTTCTAAGAATTTGATACTATCATAAAAGTTTTGTTTTGTTTGGCTGATGTCGTTTTGTTTTGTTGTCATTTTGTTTTGCTGATGTCATTTTGTTGTTCTGAGATTAACCATTCAAGTGTCAGAATGTTGTCCCTACAAAATAGAGTTAACACATCCTAATAACATGTAAAGTAAATCTAAAGTGCAACTTGACTTGTGTCTTCAACAATCCTGCAAAAACAAAGTTAGAATTATATTTTAACTTAATGATTTAGTTGGTTGAATTTATAATTTTTAGACAACCCGGTCAAGATGTATATAACTCCATTGTCACGGGGTCGTCAGGGTATTCAGATCTATTTAGTCTGAAAAAATTAAACCAGGATCGAAAGATTCTTGTCAGCAATCACATATTGTGTCATCCAAGAGATCTTCATAGATCTGAGCACTGGGATTCAAGTTATGTTTGGTGATCTTCGTTCATTAGGGTTTCATTTAAGTTTTAGGGTCTTTTTTCGTATTTTAAGGGTTGAAAAATTTTAGATTGTTTACGATTTATTAGTCGATTAAGTTTTTTTCATTTTGTTATTTTATTTTTATTTTTGTTTTTGTTTGGGATGGCCTGATCAGGATCCCATGGTTCCGTCGTCCTGAGGCATTAAGTTTGCGATTTGATTAGTCACAAGTGACTGGAAAATATTTTGTTAGCAACCAACGGTTACATCCACCAAAATATCTTCTCAAACCAAGTTACACTTTTGGGTTCAAGTTTAAGTTTTAGTGTCTTATAGGGTGAATTTGAAGTCATTTTGTGTTTTACATTAATTCATGTCAAGTTGAACTAACCTATCATAAGGTTCCAAATAATTTGAGTTAGCCTAAATCAAGTTGGCTTTAAGGTTCAATTTGGGTTGGACCTATGGTTTAGGGTTACTTAAGTTCAATTTGGGTTAAACCTAAGGTTTGAGTTTACTTAGGTTCAATTTAGATTGATCTTATTCTTTAAGATTACTTTGGTTCAATTTGGGTTGAACCTAAGGTTTAGGGTCACTTAAGTTCAATTCAGGTTGAACATAAGGTTTAAGGTTACTTAGGTTCAATTTAGGTTGATCCTAAGGTTTGAGATTACTTAGGTGTAATTTGGGCTGAACTTAAGGTTTAGGATCACTTAGATTCAATTTGTGTTGAACCTATGGTTTAAGGTCATTTAGGTTCAATTTGGGTTGAACCTATGGTTCAAGGTCACTTAGGTTCAATTCGGTTTTACCAACATAATATAAATGTGGTGCCTAAGCGCCAGGTTTACCAAATTATGTCACTTGGGCGTCAAGTTTTGCGCCTAGGAGCTAGTGCTTAGGTAAACACTGTTTCACCTCACGTCAAATTTTTCACGCCCCAATCTCGTTCTATTCATCAAATTAGTGTATTGGTGCCTCCTCACATCTAATAGGTTTCAGTACTACATCATATAGTTCACAACAACAAAAATCATAAATAATTACATACAGACAACTATGAGTTGCCTCCCACAAAGCATTTGGCTTAATGTCGTTAGCCAGATGTATCCAATGTTTTACTCGGGTTGACCCAACATTAGGATCTTTTCATGAATAGGATTGTTTCCACAAATGTAAGGTTTTAGTCGATGTCTGTTTACTTTATATATTGATTCAGTTTTAGGCTTTTTAATATCAACAACACCAAAAGGATAGGTTTTTATCACAATAAATGACCCCAACCACCTGGACTTAAGTTTTCTGGGAAATAATTTTAATCAAGTATTGTATAACAAAACCTCTTGTTCAGGCTCTAAATCTTTTCTTATAATCTTCTGATCATGCCAATTTTTCATCTTTTCTATAAATTATAGCATTCTCATAAGATTCATTTCTAATTTTCTCGAGCTCATTTAACTGCAATAATCATTTTTTACCAGTTTTTTTCATGTTATAATTAAATTCCTTTATCGCACAATAAGTTTTATGTTCTCATTCAACTGATAAGTGACAAGCCTTTCCAAATATGAGCCTTTATAGTGTCATTCCTATAGGAGTTTTGTAAGCAATCTTATAAACCCATAATACAGAATCAAGTCTAGAACATCAATCCTTCCTATTCAGATTTACAGTTTTTTTTGAAAATGCTCTTAAATTCATGATTGGATACTTCTAATAAATCACTTGTTTGAGGGTGATAAACGTGTGATTCGATGATTAATTCTATATTTCTTCATTAATGTTTTAATCTTGAAGTTCTTAAAATGGCTTCCCCTATCCGTAATGATTACTCTTGGTATTCCAAATCTAATAAAAATATTTTTCTTTAAAAATTTAACAACCTTTGAGCATCACAATGAGGTAAAGCAACAGCTTCAATCCTTTTTGAAACATAATCCACAACTAAGAAAACATATAATTTTCCAGAAGATGGTATAAATGGTCCCATAAAATCTAAACCCCATACATAAAAAATTTCAACTTCCAAGGTAAAAATTAGGGGCATTTCTTTTCTCTTAGAAATATTATCTACTCTTTGACATATATCACATGTTTTACATAAGTATTAACATCCTAAATATTGTAGGTCAATAGAATTCATATTATAAAATTTTATATACAGTTTTATCCACTCCAAAATGCCCCTTAAAATCAGATTCATGACATTTCTTAATTATTTCCTTAAATTCTTCATAAGACACATATCTTCTTATCACCAAGTCTCTACATTTCTGATATAAATGAGGATCGTCCCAAAAGTATAATCTTGCATCATATATGAACTTTTTCTTTTGGTGGTTGTCTAATTTGTAGGCTAAAATATTATTAACAATGTAGTTAACTATATCTGCATACCATTGAGTACGCTGAGAAACAGAGTATAATTGTTCATCAGAAAAATTTTCACTTATGTCAACATCATTATCACCATATTTTTTTTGTTCTAGCCTCGATAAATGATCAGTGATTTGATTATTGATACCCTTCCTATCTACTACTTGAAAATCAAATTCTTGCATCAAAAAGACTCATCTAATTAACCGTGGTTTTGAATCCTTATTCAACATCAAATACTTAATAGTAGAATGATCAGTATGCATGATATAATTTGCCCCCAATGAGATAAAGACTAAATTTATCAAAAGCATGTACTATCGCTAATAATTCATTTTCAGTGGTAGTATAATTAATTTTAGCTTCATTAAGGGTTTTACTGGTATGATACATAACTTAACAATCTCATCATGTTTTTGTCCTAATACTGCCCTAATAACATAGTCACTTGCATCATACATTAATTCAAATGCTTTTTCTCAGTTAGGTGAAACAGTAATAGGTGTGTTGAATAATTTATCCTTTAATAAATTCAAAGCATTTAGGACATCCTAATTAAAATCGAAATTTGTGTCTTTTTCTTAAAGATGACATAGATGTTTAGCAATTATCAAAAAGTCTTTAATATACTTCCAGAAAAACCCAGCATGCCCTAGAAAACTTCTCACTCCTCTCACTTACGTAGGAGGTGGTAATTCAATAATAACTTGAATTTTAGCCGGATCTAGTTCCATGTCATTTTTAGAAATCTTATGTCCTAACACAATTCCTCCTACGACCATCAATTGACATTTTTCCCAATTGAGAACTAAATTTATTTGTTTACAATTTTTTTAGAAACTTAGCTAAATGATCTATACATGAATAAAAAGAGGTTCCAAAAAACAAAGAAATCATCCATGAATACTTCAATTCCCTTCTCAATTAAATCACAAAAAATAGACATTATGCACATTTGAAAAGTGGTCGGTGCATTACATAAACAAAAAGAAATTCTTCTAAAAGTGAAAGTCATATATGCACTAATAAATGTTATCTTTTCTTGATCCTCAAGAGCTATAGGTATTTGGTGGTATCCGGAATATCCATCCAAAAAGCAGAAATAACGATGCCTTACTAGCATATCCAACATTTAGTCCGAAAAAGATAGAGAAAAATGACCCTTCTTCTCAGTGATGAGGTTTAATTTTCTATAATCAATACAAATGTGTCACATAGTGACTTTACTTGTTGGGATTAATTCATTCCGCTCGTTTACAACTATAGTCACTCTCCCTTTCTTAGGAACACAATGAATATGACTAACCCAAGCACTATCAGATATAGAATAAATAATTTCAGCATCCAACCACTTTAAAATATATTTCTTCACAACATCTTTCATGATAGAATTCAACCTCCTTTGAGGATCAGCCCTAGGTTTATGATCAACTTCCACTAAAATTTTATGAATGGAGATTGAAGTGTTAATTCCTTTTATATCAGCTAATGTCCATCTAAAGATTTTCTTATGATTTTTCAATGTGTCCATTAATCTTTCTTCTTGATCCTTAGTTAAATTTGAGGATATTATTACAGGTAATGCAGATTAATTCTCTAGATAAGAGCACTTCAAATGATTAGGGAGCACTTTCATCTCAAGTTTAGGAAATTTTTCTATTGAAGGAATCAAAGGTTTATTATTTTCAGTAGTGTCCAAAATCTCAAAAATTTCCTAAACATAATTTGAATCCTCAGTATTTATCTCATCAGATTTATCTTGCAAATCAATTTCATTTTCATCCTTCATTTCTCGTTAATGCATTTTGACTTCATAGCTCTTTCTAAAATTCTTATTAATTAAATAATAAATAGTATCCATTCTATAACATTTATTATCTTTTCTAATAGATGGATACTCCATCGATTTTAGCACATTAAAAATAACTTCCTGGTTGTTAACTCTCATAGTCAACTCTCATTTTTGCATATCTATCATTGCTCATCTAGTGGCTAGGAAAGGTCTCCTTAAAATGATAGGTCTTTATTTATCTTCCTCCATATCCAAAACAAGGAAATCAATAGGAAAGATAAATTTATCCCCTTTTACAAGTCCATCTTCTTTAAACCTTTTAGGATAAGTAATAGATCGATCAACTAACTGAAGGGTTACAGTAGCGGGAGAAATATCTCCTAAGCCTAATCTTCTAAATATAGAGAACAACATGAGGTTAATGCTAGCTCCTAAATCACATAAAACTTTTTCCACAAAATTTGTCTCCAATTGCACAAAATGTAGTGAAGCTACCATGATCCTTGAGTTTTTTAGGGAACTTTTTCTGAATTATTGCACTGCATTCTTCACCTACTGCAACAGTTTCATAATCTTCAAACTTCCTCTTTTTGTTAAAATTTCTTTCATAAATTTAGCATAACTTGACATTTGTTCCAAGGCTTTAACAAAATGAATGTTAATTGTAAACTTTTTAAACATCTCGAAAAACCTTGAAAACTGTTGATCCAACTTTTGTTATCTAAGTCTTTGAGAAAATGGTGGTGGTGGACTTTCTATTTTGATATTAGTTTGAGAAATATGTTTTTATATCTCCTTATGAATAGTTTCTTCATGTGTTTTAGTTTCTTTGTTCTCCTTCTCAACTTCAAACTCCTTTTGAATTCAAAATTCAATTCCCTTCAACTCCTGAGATGGACAGCTTTAAGTTGCTCTTGCTCCTTGCTCTTTTCTTTAGGATTTATTTCAACGTTACTAGAAGCGTTCCCTGAGATTTATTTGTAAGTGCAGTAGCGATTTGTCCTTGTTGATTCTCAATATTTCGTATGACAGGACTTTGACTTTGTAATTGATTCCACACCTGTAACACCACTTCTTTGATAAACAACTTCTTCCATAGACAACTTCTTCTCTTTAAGTTTTTGGTTACTTAAAAATACAAGAGGATAATAAAGTCTATAACTATTACTACCCTGGTTGTTCCATTTTCTCAATGGGTTTGCTTAATTGTTCAGCCATTGTTGATTTCCACCGCCAAAATTATTATTCCAGTTAAAGTTACAATGGTTTTTCCATCCTGGGGTGTAATAGTTAGAATATGGATTATTAGATCTATTGTTAATTGCATTTAAAGTCTTCTATAATTGTTGAAAATCAAGGATCTGGCCTAATAAATTTTCTTCTATTACATGAGGTGTTTGAGAGATGTTCATTCCAAATTAATCTAATGTTCTAGATATTGCAACAACTTGGGATAACAATATAAAAATTACATCATCATCTTAAACACTGACTACTTTCCTAGGATTTACCATTTTTGATGGCCACTAAAAATTGTTTGTAGTCATCTGTTCAATTAATGCATAAGCTTCATCAAATGATTTTGAAATTAATGATCCTCCAGCAACAACATTAATAATAGATCTTAGTGATCCTACAAACCCATTATAAAATGTTTGAATAATTAACCAGTCTGGCAAGGCATGATGTGGACGCTTTCTAAGGACTTCTTTAAATCATTCTCATGCTTCAAATATTGACTCACATTCATAATGAGTAAAAGAGGTAATATCATTTCTAAGCTTAGCAACTTTTGAATGTGGAAAATACTTAGCCAAGAGGTTCTAACAGATCCGAGTACTAATGAATTTAACCTCATCTTAGCTTTATCCCTTAAGAAAAAAAAGGAAAAAGTTTAAGTCTAACAACTTCAGTTGATACGCCATCATATTTAAATGTAGCACACAATTCTAAAATGCTTGCAAGGTGTAAATTTGGATCTTCAGATGGTGTTCCCTCAAACTGATTGTTTTGTACCATTTCTATAATAGCAGGTTTAAGTTCAAATAAGTTAGCTGCTACAACAAGGGTTTGTATACTTGAGCGAATTTCATCTGTGTTAGAGTTTGCATAGTCCCTTATAGGTCATTGTAAATCGTGATGTTCATTTTCAAGAGTTTGGTTATTTATGTAATTTTGCGATGTGTTTGTCATTTCTTGAAAATTATGAAGTTCTTTTCATTTCTGAATTTTTCTAATTGTTTGTTCTAACTCAGAATCATACGGCATTAATCCCTCAGATTTCAAACCACACGTGCACAACTAAAAATTCAACAATTAAAAGTAAAACACTTAAAATAAAAATATTTTTGATAATTTTTTATTTTCAATTTTTTATTTTTTAAATTTTTTTAATGTTTTAGTTTTTATGTTTTTAGAAAATAAAAAAATACAGATAAAAGAAAATAAAATAAAATTATCCAAAAATAAATCTACTCCAAACAAAAATAAAAATTTCTAAGTCTAAAAATTCCATTAATTCCCCGACAACGGCGCCAAAAACTTTAACTGAACCGCAATTCCGTAATTATTTAAGTCTGAAAAGACGACCAAAATGTTGATTCAATTTATATTAAACGACTAGTGTGCAAAATAAAGGTATAATTAAATTGATTAATCGTTTACACATTAGGGGTACTATGCAAGTATATGTATCGTTTCAAGTAATATAGAATTTTCTTTAAAAACCCTAGTATCAAACCCATAGAGAATAAGGAATTTACTATGCTAACTTAGAAATATTTCTACTTAAACTATAAACTAATTGATAGGAAAATAATATCGAACTATTTGTAAAATGGTGTAACTAAAGTGGCTACTTCTAATTTAAACTAAAAGTGAATGTAAAGTCTCTAAATTAAAAATATGTTAAGTACGATTACAATAAAATGTCTTTTCCCCTGCAAAGAGATTATAAATCAGTGCAGGAATTAAATAATTAAATATGAAAATGAGGTATTATGACAGATATGAACATATCTATTCTTTACTTATTTTGAGCACAAAGAACATTGACTAATCTAAAGTTAGTCTCAGCTTGTGCGTTAATGCTGAGTAGATTCTAGTCTTTCACTTCTAAATTACTCATTGTACTCTCTATACGACCTACTAGAGACCCTTAGCTCTAACAATAGACCAAATTAGTAAAGGATATAGTCTGCCACCCTAGAAACACCAATTTTATGCCTATCAAAACTTATTTATCTATCTATTTGCACTCCCTCCTGGAATTGGCATCCCCTTCCTCTAATGTTTAGTGTGGTACTCACTAGTTGGTGAAATCATAGTCATCACCTGAGTCATTATGTTTTGTAATAGATTTTAACATCACAAACGACCAGTTTGTAAAGTAAATAAAGAACCGGTGAAAATACCATCACAAATTGTTTGAATAAAAAAAATCTTAAAAGCATCATAATCCCACACATCATTACTTTTATTACAAGGAGAAAGAAAAGAAAACTACTCAGAAGTCATGGGATAACAAAACAAAACATTATATATATATATATATATACCAAGTTTACAAGACAAATGTTAAACAAAAATACAAATACTTATCTCAAACTTCTCCCCAAGCAATCCTCTGTAGTTTTCTGACAAAATTTAACTCCACATGACTCACACAAGACTCTACAACTACCAACTCCCACTATAGTGGTTGCCCACCTCTATAGTGGCCTAAACTACAAAAAAAAATTTCTCTTTTTTCCTCCTTTTTTTCCTCCTTTGGACATGTAGAAATGTCTTCTATATATAGAACTCTGAAAAAGACCAAGGACCGCTTGAGGCACATTTTCAAAATTCATCTAAATTCATTGAACATTGGGCAAACCATTTCTGGTGCCTAGGCGCCCAACTGTCGCGCTTAGACACTGTCCTTCTATAATGTTCGGGCGCATAGGCTTCAAATCACCTTTTGTGCCTCTGGCTTCAATTGACCCATTTTTGCTCATTTTTTTCTCTTTTTTCTCTTAAACTCCATTTCTTGCACCTGAAATTAAAAACACACAAAATATCTTTCATTAAAGCGCAATATCATTAAAAAAATGTAGATAAAAATAGGTAATTTTATGGCATGTCATTTATGGAGGGGTTACTGGAGCGTTCGGCGGGGGTTATGGACACGGGACAGTCGGGGTTATTGCAAAGTTATTTTAGGCTTATTATAGGGATATTTCAGGAGTTATTGCGGGGTTATGATAGAGGAAGCGTGGATTTCATTTTGGGGCTATGTAGGGGTTATTTCGGGGTTTATAGCAAAATTATTGGAGCATTCGGCGGGAGTTATGAAAGCAAGACCGCAGGAGTTATTGCGGAGTTATTTCAGGGTTATTTTGAAGGTTATTGAGAGGTTATGGTAGCGGGAGCGCGGATTTTATTTTGGCATTATTGAGGGGTCATTTCCAGGTTATTTTGGGGTTTATGGTGGGGTTATTGAAGCGTTTAATAGGGGTTATGGAGGCAAGACAACGAAAGTTATTGCAGTGTTATTTCTTGGTTACGGTGGGGTTATTTCAGGGGTTAATTCCGAGTTTATTTCATGTAGTACATTGGGCCCACCGACAAAATATTAATAAAATTCACATCGAATCTTCAAAAAGGTGAAATTTTGGGGTTGAAGCTTTACATATCATTTTCATTAGGGGAAACTGCTTTCGAGGTACAAGGGTTTAGTCTTCCGCATGCATGCCATTTTCTCGCTGCCATTTTCTCTTGCAGTGGACAAGTGATCTCTTGAATATGAACTACAAAAATAATGATTTTATGTATGAAACGTAGGAGATTTATCCTGCAAACAAAGAACATATGAGATGAAAATTGAGGTGAGTTTAAGTATGTTTTGTTATTTTTAAGGATTTTTTTGTGGTTGTTTATGAAGTTGTGATATTTGGTTGTTATTGTGGTTTTAGGGTGTTGTTATTATCAGGGTTTAATGTTTTTTGAGTTATTCATGAGGTGTTTTTAAGGTGTCATTTAGATGTTATTGAGGTGTTATTGTTGTGTTGTTTGAGTTAGCAAAGCCTTATTATGAAAACTTTAAGATTAGTTGTCTCTATTTTGCAATTTGGTGAGAGCGGAGATTATTGTACCGAGCCAAATGCAGACATATTACTTCACATTGTTGTTCACAACAAAAATAAGCATATGAAGTATGTTATACTTATGCTCATCATATCAGATTTACAGTTCGCAAGGAGCACACTAATTTTTTTCCTAACTCGAGGAATATTAAGACAAACGACTTAGTCTATGGTAAAGCAAGTTTCAAAAAAGAGTTAAGGATCACTGAGTCTGTAAGATACAAAAAGGCGGACAAAAGAACTAGTTGTCTAATAATGATTCGATACAGAGTTGATGGTCAAGGCAATTAGTCAGTTAAAAAATTTATAGAAACTCACAACCACTCCTTAGTGAAACCTGGTGATAAGCACCTATTGTGTTTCAGTAGAAAGATAAGCGAAATCAATGCAAATGTGCTCAGGTCGATGACACAATCATGTATAAGAGCTATAGATGCATTTAACTTTCTTGCTACAGAATTTGAGGGAGTGGAGAATCTGAAATGCCTTCAATTTCATTCAAAGAGATAAAACATCTACAATTGAAAATGGCGACGCCAATTCTCTGCTGCAGTTGTTCACAAAGAAATCAGTCAAGGATATTATGTTTGCTTGAGACGTCAAAATTGATGAGAGTTGTAGGCTTATGAGTTTTTTTGGAGTGGTGGCACGTTCAGGTTTGATTATGATTGATTTTGTTATTATTTTTTATACCAATTATAGACCAAACAAATATAATTTATATTGTGTTCCTTTCATTGGTGTTAACCACCATTGGCAAAATGTGCTTTTCGGAGTTGACTTCTTATCAAATGAGATGATTGATTCGTTTAAATGGCTATTTAAAACTTTCATCCATCTAATGGAGAACAAGAATTCAATTACAATCTACATTTATCAGGATCAAGCAATGGCTAGAGCCATAGAAGGTATTTTGTCAAACACAAAACATAGATTATGCAGTGGCATATATACAAGAAATTTCCGTCAAAGGTTCACTGTAGGTTGAGGAATAAGACAGTAACCGTTCTTTTCTATAAATGTATGAGCAAATGCGACTCTAAAGAGGAGTTTCAACATACCTGGGAGGTGATGATTGAGAAGCGAAATCTACACGACAATGTGGCTAGATGATATGTATAACGTTAGACATAAGTGTTCTACAACTTTTAATAAAGAAATCTTTGGAATGAGATTTTTATCGATCCAAAGAAGTAAGTCCACCAATAATATTTTTCATAGAATCTCAAAGCCCACGAGTTTTATTACCGATTACCTTCTAGGCCTTGAAAATTTCATGAGAATATGGAGGCGAAACGAGAAAAACGAGAATTTCAAGTGTGACCGATCTGAAATTACTCTCATTACCAAAAGCAGCCCAATATTGAGGCAAACATCTTCATTTTACTCAAAGAAGCTATACTCAATGTTTGAGAAAGAATTTATACACGGATCATGTGGTCTTCAATTAGAATTGGCTGCAAATTGTGATTCTGAATATTGCATTAAGAATTTGGATGATCACTTGACAAACAAATCTTATGTTGTCATTTTTGGCAAGTCTAGTTTGGAGAGTAAGTACGCAGTTGCAGAAAATTTCAAATGATGGGGCTACTATGTGCTTACTCTTTATGATTCCTCAACTTTGAACATATAAAGAATATACATGATAAATATCTCTTATGGAGATGGTTTGTCAATGCAAAAAGGGATATCTATAATAGTTATGGATATAAGCATGTCCAATAGGCACAAATGTGGAATGCTAATTCAAGTGGCCTCATATTTTGCACAAATGTTCAAAAATTTACATATCAAATTAGTAATAAAGCACAGGGGAATGAAGAAGTTGAGCAATGGATGTTGGACTCATTGAAAAAATTATCATTGAATGTTGATGGCATAATAAGTCGAAAAGGTTCTCGGTCCAGGCAGTAACAAAATAAGAAAACAAAAACAACTAATAGTGAATCCATCTTGAATGACCAAGCAAAGAGGCACCCTAAGGGGATATTTAATTCAAGGCTAAAAGGGTATTGGGAGAAGAACAAGAGAGCAAAAGGTACATTTCTTCTATTCTGATGTGAATTTTATGTTTAGCCAATAAAAAGTTTTGCTAACACTTACCATGGAACACGGGAAAGCAAATAGAAGCTACAACCAGCCAAGAACCAGAAGGCGATGATTCCGTTCAAATTTATCAAATTTGGGGTATTTCGTGTTATTGGGACGTTATTGCGGTGTGAACTTCAATAACCCCACAATAACCTGAAATAACCCTGAAATAACCCTGCAATAACCTTCCAAAAATCCCGCAATAACCCTACAGTGAACCTCTCCAATAACACCTGTTGTTCCACCTCAATAACCCCACAATAATCTGGGTTGGATCAAGAAGATGTCATCCAGTTTATTTAGCATGCTAATCTATCTTTTTTAATTTCTAAACTGTTTTTTTAGCTTGAAAATAACAAAGGAAAGATTTACATTCATATCACTCAGTTCCTATGTATTTACATATCTAACACGTCAACTTCAACTTTTACATACATTTAGAATGGTGGTATTTTTTATATGATATGAAACATTTAGGTGGTATCTCATTTCCTTGAATAAGTCTTTTTTGTGCCATTTCTCATGCATAAGTCCTTTTTGGTGATTTCTTAATTAGGGGTTATTTGAGGGTTATTTTAGTGTTATTTCGGGGTTATTTGGGGTTATTTTAGAGTTATTTTGGAGTTATGGGGTTCTTTTTGAGTTATTTTAGTATTATTTTGGCATACCAATGTATTATTGAATGCAAAACAAAACAACGACCAGGATATAACTGGAAAGGTTTTGCTGGCTCTTAGTCGCTTCAATGTCATACTTATTAGACTCTTTGGGCTCCTTTTTACAATCTTTCTTCGTCAACTTTGTCTCTTACAAATTAGTCTTCTTTGGCTCTTCCAACAGTATCTTCTTAGGATCCGCCAACTCCATATTATTAGTCTCTTCCATTGTTATCGTGTTTCAAATAAAAAACAATATCCACATGAAGAGAAACTCTATGAAAATGACTACACTGTAACTATTAGCCCCTCACAAACATTTGTCTCATACTAAACCTCAAATTAGCAGAGCCTTACATGAAGTGAAACATTGTATAGCAGCAATGCGAGCCTTAGCTCACCGGCGTGCATCAATGGGAAACCCTAGTAGAGGAAAGCGTTGAGAATGGATTGAAAACCCTTGCGGTCGCGTCGATGTATGAAAAAACTTTCTGGAAAATGAATTTTATTAATAATTTGTCGATGGGCCCAACGTGCTCCAAGTGAGGAACATAACTGAAATATACCGCAATAACTCGGAAATAACCCCAAAGTACCCCATAAAAAATCCCATAGTAACCTCCGCATTCCCACTGTTATAACCCTTGTCGAACACTCCAATATCCCCAAAATAACTCCTCAATAACCCTAAAATAAAATCCGCACTCTCGCAGTCATAACCCCGCGATAACACCTGAAATAACTCCATAATAACCCCGCAATAACCTATGCAGTCTCACCTCCATAACTCCTGTTGAACGCTATAATAACCCATCCATAAATAACCCCTAAATAACCCTAAGATAAAATCTGTGTTCCTGCCACCCCAAAATAACCCCACAGTAACCCAGAAATAACCCCGCAATAACCCCCCGTGGTCTCACCTCCATAAGCACCGTCGAACGCTCTAATAACCCCACCATAAACCCCGAAATAACCCCTTAATAACCCGAAAATAAAATCTACACTCCCGCTACCATAAACCACAAAAATCCCCGAACTAAGCTCTGCGATCCCACTTTCCTACCCCCGCCGAACACCGTAATAACCCCACCATAATCCGGTTGCAGCGGGTCGCGCCAAGCTTAACAAAACATTTTTTTAATAATATTTTATATGGTGAGCTCGGTGTGGCACACACGGTGGGATATTATCGGAGTCCGCACGCAGAGCTGTGTCAGACTTAATATGGGAAAAGCTTTCCTCCACTATGGCCACAAGAAACAATAAAAGATGCAATTTTCATGGCAAATCTCAAAATGGAAATGTGATGAAGAAAAAAAGTGATAAATAACATAAACATGAGATTCTTGCAATTTAATTTCAGTCTACACTCTGTCGTGCGTCTGCGCAAGTTCCCAACTCCAGCTATAGTGCTAGAGTCACGATCAGACCGAGAAGAAATAATGCAAGGGAAAGAGGGAATGCAACAATTAGTGTAAAATATGGATTTGTGCTATTTGATTTCATCCCCGGAGTCCGAACAGAGTCATGGCTCTCGGTGGGTCGCAGGTCTGTGCTCTGCCTGAGACTTCTACTACATGAGGCGCGCAGGAGCCTTTTTGTCGAGCTTAACTAAACAGAGAGAGGGGGAGGGAAGGGAATCAAGAGAGGGAAGGAAATCTCAAAGGCACTTGAATGAGGAATTCTCCCCCTTCGACTTAAACCCGTGATAAATTATCCTATTAGAGGCGATGGGAAGCAGTAAAGCAGGATTAGGTAGGGGTAATTAAGGGTCAATTAAATTTTATTATACTTATAACTTTTAATTTTTCNCCTTGAATGAGGAATTCTCCCCCCTTCGACTTAAACCTGTGATAAATTACCCTATTAGAGGCGATGGGAAGTAGTAAAGCAGGATTAGGTAGGGGTAATTAAGGGTCAATTAAATTTTATTATACTTATAACTTTTAATTTTTCTATTTCCCAATCCATTTAAAATTTATATATAATATTATATAATGACTCAATCATTTCAATGCATAGAACTTTAAAAATTTAATTCGAACTAAATTTGAGGGATCCAAAATTTAAGGTACATTTTAGAATTATCAAAATTTTACCTGGTTTCTCAATGTGCGACACTCAAATGGTGGTGCTCAGGAAGTGATGGCCGCATTGAAATGGTCAAATTAGCTATAAACTTCAAGGTGTGAGGACCAATGATCTTCTGAACAATGCCACAATTTTTTTAATTATGTTTCGCGTGCTTACACTGAGCTCATTTGAACTCAATTTACATTATTTTTTATATCATTAAATTTGTCTTATTGAAATGNTATTTCAATGCATAGAACTTTAAAAAATTAATTGGGACTAAATTTGAGGGATCCAAAATTTAAGGTACATTTTAAAATTATCAAAATTTTACCTAGTTTCTCAAAACTGTTTATCACATTGTGATTGAGAGGCAATGAGATGATTGTGTTCATGTGCGACACTCAAATGGTGGTGCTCAAGAAGTGATGGCCGCATTGAAATGGTCAAATTAGCTATAAACTTCAAGATGTGAGGATCAAAGATCTTCTGAACAATGTCACAAGTTTTTTAATTAGGTTTCATGTGCTTACATTGAGCTCATTTGAACTCAATTTACATTATTTTTTATATCATTAAGTTTGTCTCATCGAGATGTTTAATTTAGTATAATTAATTGTAATAAAAATTCAGTTGCTTCAAAACTTAACTCTAGAAATTGACCAATTCCAATATGCATTTAGACACATGCTCAATCAAGTGAAATTTTTAGGTGACTTGATTTTATATCTGATTTTATATCTTGTGTTGGCATTTATTTTGATACATTAAATCTGCATATGCTCTTACTAATGCGATTGTTGTAATGGTACTCCAGCACATAAACCAAAAAGATTTTATTTAAAATAAAATACAAACAAAATAAAATAAAAACACAAAATAGATAAAAAAGTGAAAAATCCCAAACAACTAATAAGTAGTTTCATTTTCTTGAATCTGTATTTATGAGCATCTTTATGAGTTTGCATAGAAGTTATGGATTCTATTAGATATAACAGTAATATGCAGAGTTCATGCAAGGTTATTGTCCTCTCTAGCTGCTATCTTTTTCACTGGTATTCCTCCCTGTTTTTATGGTTTCAGAGCCATCTAGGAGAGGAAGACGTCGAGCCCCTATGAGGTTCGTTCATAGAATATGTATCCCAAATATCTACTTCTTATTCTTCTTCTTGCTAAAGGAAGAACCGACAATGTCTGAATCCCAAACCCCACTCATCTCGAGACAATTCATCAATATACCCCCTTAACTCAAGTTCCTTGCCTCTATTCTAAAACTGTTTTCCCAAAATCTACTTACTCCTAATAACTATCATGTACTGTGTGCCCAAATTCTCAAGATATTCACAACAAATGGCTATGTTGGATTTATGGATGGTAGCAATCAGTGTCCCCCATGATATAATCTAGAGGGAACCGAAAACCGCCAATTCCAAAAGTAGATTCTTATTGATCAAAATCTAGTGACCTCGCTATACTCCATGTATCATCTACCATTCTTCCTCACATTATCAATCTGCAAACCACTGCAAAGTTTGGGGAACTCTAGAACACAAATTACAACCATGAACATATCCAGGGTGATTCGGCTGAAAAACAAACAACACCATATATCTATGAAGGATAAAACTATGGTACAATATCTAACGAAAGTCTGAACTCTGGTGAATCACATCAATGTTGTTGGATCCAAGTTGAATCAAGAAGATGTCATTCTGTATATCCTTAACAGCCTTCCTCCAACCTACAACACATTCAAAATAGCTATTCGAACGAGACTCCAACATATAGCTCTTAATGACCTCTACTCTCATATTTGCAGTGAGGAAATCAATATCAACAACAAAAATGCAAAGCAACTCCCTACCAACAAAATTCCCATTGTACTTAATGCATACTGAGGACACAACTCAAACTCCACTAGAGGAAGGGGCAAAAATTAGACAGCAAATCAAAGAAGAGGTTACCAAAATGATTCACATGGAAGAAGAACACCAACTCGATCCAACATAACATACTAAATATGCCAGAAAACTGGACATTCGGCATCTATCTATTGACATTGAAATAATCTTGAATATGCACCCACAACTCCACCTCAAGCCCTCAATGCTACCTCCAAGAAATGGATTCCTGATTCTGATGCAACCGATCAATTCACATCTGAACTTACTCAACTCCAACCAACTACACCATATCATGGGACTGAACAAGTGATGGTAGGAAAAAAACAAGCTATTCAATTCAACACCAAGGAAATGATCTTCTTCCGACTCTGAATCGTAAGCTGAGACTCTCAAATTCATCACACTCCTCTAATCTACCATAATGTCTTATACATTCGTAAACTAACCAAAGACGATAATGTCATTGTGTCATTTGATCCTTTTGGCTTTGTCATCTCTAATTCACAGACATAACAGGTCATTCTCAAGGGTCCCAACTGTAGAGGACTCTACTCTACTCCCGCACCTACTTATCTACCATAAGCATTTACTACATCTCTCTCCAAAATACACCAAGCTGAATTGTGGCTTCGATGCTTGGGTGTTGACCTCATTTTTGGTTGAGGTTTAGTTTGTCCCATTTAGTAGCCTAGGGTCTAGCCATAGGACTTTTCCTGTTGACTATTCCTAGAAAACTAGATCTGAAACCCTCACCATTAGAAATTCTACACTCTTCTCCACTCAACATGAAGTTCCACATATTGCTCTCAACCTCTAAATACTTAGTAGGTGGGGTCACTGTGGGGGAAACTCAAGATGAGTCACCCTTAGGATTGTTGGACCTTAGGGTTGACCTTGGGTGTTGGTCTGGAGCTAAGGCACTCACTACACTCATCTACACTCACGATCATTCACAACCCTGAACTCAAATTTCTAGCCTAGATCCCTTGACCTTTTGGGATACTCATGTAGATGGTCCCCTAAACCTACTAGCCCTAGGGTTATGGTTTAGTTAAGACAACTATGTAGAGGACCCAAAATGGGGTTTCCTTTGGTCCATGGCTTATTGGTGATGNCTACACTCACGATCATTCACAACCCTGAACTCAAATTTCTAGCCTAGATCCCTTGACCTTTTGGGATACTCATGTAGATGGTCCC
>JXCR01004777.1:152516-163737 GCA_002079205.1 Phalaenopsis hybrid cultivar
CACCTACTTATCTACCATAAGCATTTACTACATCTCTCTCCAAAATACACCAAGCTGAATTGTGGCATCGATGTTTGGGACACCCACATTCAGACATTGTGACTGCCATATCCAAACGTCAATTTCTCCTCATTCCATCCAATTAACTTCATGCAACACATGCAACCTTACTAAGAGCCATAAACAACCTTTCGTACCTAACAAAGGACAAAAATATAAACTACTAGAACTTATTCATAGTGATGTATTAGGTATTTCCCCGATAATCTCTTACTGATGCTACAGATATTACATTTCATTTATTTATGATTTCTCTAAATTTTATTGGATCTTTCCTATGTATGCCGAATCTAAGACCACAAACATCACTACAAATTTTATTAAATCACTTTAACACCAATTAGGCACTAAAATCAAAACTCTTAGACCGGATGGTGGAAAACACTACCTTAAATGCATTCCTCAATGACCTTGGCATACTACACTAATATTCATTTCCCTACACCCTCGAGCAAAATGGAGTTGTCAAAAAGAAGCATCGGCACATCATTGAGAACACTCGGGCTCTAATACATCAAACACAACATACCTATAAGTTTTCAACCGACATCGTCTTCACAGCAGCACACCTCATTAACTGAATGCCCACATGAACCACTAACTACAAATCCTCTTTGTCCTATACCCATCTTTGGGTTTTTGGCTAGGCATGCTACTCATGGAAAAAGCTTCAAGCATCACACAAATTTGAACCAAGATCAGTCCAATGCATTTTTCTAGGAAACTCGCTTCAACATAAGGGCTATAATAAATGCTTACAACCCACTACTAACAAACTCATAGTATCTCGTCATGTGGTCTTTGATCAACATACATTCCCACTTCATTGAGCATCTAACGCCCTTCCCAATGCTCAACATCCTACCACTTCTCCGGCTCCACCATTCCTATTAACACCCACCACCTTTTTATCCCCTACGATCCAACCTTCTCCTACTACATCCATGAGCTCCTCTCCATCTTCAATTCAACCTATTACCATAACTCCCCCATTAGCTACAACAACTACCCAACCGAACCTACTCCAATCCAACCCATCTCCCCATCTCACAATAACCCACTCCAAATCGGGTAACCTCAAACCAATCCAGAAACTCAATCTACTACATCAAACTCAAACCAACTCTTGATCCTACCTCTTACACTCGAACCTCCAAATAATTTCATTGGCAACATGCTATGCAAGAGAAATTCAATGCCCTCCAAAAATAAGGAACATGGGTCCTTGTTCCTTCCCTGCCAAATGAGACCATTCTCGGGTCAAGCTAGGCATATACTACTAAGGTCAAGTCCAAAGGCATGGTTATAAGCTACAAGGCAAGACTAGTTGCCTAAGGTCACAGTTCGGCATAAACTACCCTAAAACATTTAGCCCTGTGGCTAAACTGCCTACGATCGGTATACTATTTAACGTTGCTCTCCACCATAACTGGGACATACTTCAATTCAACATTTCAAATGTGTTCCTTCACAACACACTTGCTGAAACCATATACATGAAACAACCACCGGGATTCCACGATCCACAGTTTCCTAAACATATATGTCTACTTAAGAAATCATTATATGGGCTAAAAAAAGGCCCTCGTCATAGGTTTATTACCTTCTCCATTCTCTTCCAGCTCAAACATCTTGGCCCCATTGGCTGCTTTTTGGGAATTGATGTTCACCGCTCAAAAAATCAAAACTTATTAGTCAACAAAGAAATGTGATGCAACTTCTTATGAATACAAGAGTACAAGATTTCCAATCTCTGAGCACACCTATGCATATGAAGCTACCTGTTGTTGCCATCACGAGTCCTCCATTCCACAACTAGCCACTCTATCACCAGCTAACAGGGGCGCTTCAGTACCTCACTATCACCCCACCATACATTGCCTATGTTGTTAATCACCTTTGCCAACACATGCAATCACCCACTACAGGCAATTACAAGCACCTTACTCATTTGTTTCACTACCTGAAAGGCACAAGCGATTTTGGTATGAAGATTGCATCAATAAACCTTCAATTCACATCATTGCGGACACCAACTAGGCAGGTGATCACTCCGATCGAAAATCCACAACAGAGTGTGTTCTTTCCTTGGTGATACTCTTACTTCCTGACAAGTGAAGAAAAAGTCAATTGTCGCTCGGCCGTCTATTGAGGCCTAATATCATGCATTAGCTACTGCTACCACTTATATCCAATGGCATCGACAACTTATTGCGGAATTTGAATTCTATCACTCAGCCGACACATCTCTATGGTGACAATACATCTGTAATATCCTTAACAAAGAATCCCATATTCCATGTGCTAACCAAACAGAGAGATCGATCACCACTTTCTTCGTGATCACATCAACCTTAACAACATTCAACTTGAACATATTCAATCTTGACAACAACTAGTGGACATACTTACAAAAGCTCTTCCCAAACATCAATTTCATGATCTTCGCACCAAGCTAACGGTTCTACTAAGAACCATCAGTTTGTGGGAGGGTATTAGACATAACACCCCTTCTAGTGGTTCCCAATACCAACAACATCAAAATTCTAACCGAATGGCAGCAAGTAATGATATAGTAGCAACTCTACATGGCCTATATATACTACCTGTCCTATGTAAACAGTAATACACAGAATTAATGAAAGGTTACTGTCCTCCCTAGCTTTTATCATTTTCTCGGGTATTCCTCCCTGTTTTCAGATTCTATAAACCAGTTTAGTTCTTATTGATTGAGCAATCTTGCTTTATGCACTTCAAATATTTGAGGTTGCATTTTAGTTCTGCATTAGTTTATCTATAGTGTTGTTACATAATTTTCACTCGTAAAAATACATATATTGCCTGTTCAGTCCATATGAAGCGCTGGCTTCATAAAAGCACCAACTAATAGCAAATCAAAGGGTAAAATGTTAATACTAAAAAATATTGTTGGACAAACTCTAAAAAATTAACATGTTCAGAAAAAGAAACATGATGAAAACAAGATAAGATTCTGGCAGTTCAATATCTTATTTAAAAACCTGCAGTAGCCAACTTGAAATTGTCTCTTTTGTTTACCTTTTTGAATCAATTTCCATGCATTCAAATGGTCTAATTCTGCTTGGAGTTCTTGGAATGCCAATTCTCTATAGCAGAGAACCAGTTCCACTGGAAACAAAGAGCTACAAATCTCATGAAGCTTGCGGTAGATATCTCAAGGAATGCTGCCATGAACGAACTCTGAGGCGACAAACCAGCAGTTGCTATAGAGAGCATGGTTCCTTCAAAGTTGCAAGGAATGATAAATCTCCCAGCTTTAATGCCATTCAAAGATTTTTTGGCGACATCATCTGCCTTCATTCCACCAGAAGATGCGGCTATTATTTTGCTGATCTCAGGCCTTCTTCGAATCTCTGCANTTATTTTGCTGATCTCAGGCCTTCTCCGAATCTCTGCAACAACAATAAAAAATACAAATGTATTAATAAAGAAGACATATCATATAAGATTGTGGAGTTGATCGCTTATATGCATATATAAATCACGCTATAAAATTTATTCCCTGTGAGAATCTTTGCTCTTTAAACTATCCAGATGGGAAGGAAACCCTTGCGAACAGGGATATAGATTTCTCAAGAAGCTAGCCATGGAAACAAATGTTTCAAGGAATAAACTAATTTTATATTTTTATTAGCAACGAAAACACATCATGTTTGTTGATTTTCACATATTATGCGCAACCAGAAACTACTTTATGTTTAGATGAGGAAGATGTTATGAGGGTGCTTAAAGAAAAGTTTAGTTTTCATTAATCTAATTTAGTCATCTGTGATTTAATATTGTTTAGTATAATTTGGGATAATATGTTTAGGGTTAAGGATATGTAAATATTGTATCTAAAGTCTTAGAGCTATACCACTCGAATTGTATGATTTAGGAGAGATCGTCTACCACTCAAATTATAGACGCTTGTCTTATGTATTACAGACGCATTGTTGGTGTTATTAGAGAAAAATAATTTGCTTTACCTTAATGTCGGCGAAGTTTCATATCAGATAGTATCAGAGTATTCGATTCGATTTCTGGGAGATCAGCAATAAGATCGCAGCTTCCTTCATTCATAGCCTAGCCTTGCAATAAAGTCACGATCCTAGAAATAGGGGAGACTAACGAAAGTATTGCGGCATAACTAGCCCTAATTGTGAGTAGCGAGACCAAAATCCAACAATCCAGAATAACTTACAAGGGACGATAGGATCGTTGTGGACATGGGAAGCAGATTGCGAGACAGTCGCAATACATCGGCGGGATCGATCACAATACAGTAGCGATTCAAGCTAGTTGAGAAGCCCGTGTACAGAGACCTGAAACTCCAGATCTAGTTGTGATAATAACTTGTTGGGACGACAAGATCATGGCAAACTTGGGAATTCGATCGCGATATAGTTGTGGTAATTTCTTGTTGTGACCACCACTGCGCAAAAAAAATCATGATTCCAACAAGTTGGGAAGCCAATGATGAGCTCGGGCATGCCCTAGGACTGAATTGCATGACTCTGACCAATCTGGGAGGCAAACAATGGGATCATATATAGCAATGCAGTCGCGATTTGGCTTCATTCGAGCTAGTTGGGAAGAAGGAATTGAGGCATACAGTGTCACCATCGTGACCTCGCAATACAGTCGTGATTTGAGCAAGCTGGAAAGCAGACTAGATCGCATCATATAGTTCTTGATAAAAAAACTGTCTGAAAAATAATGGCAGCCGAGAGAACAAATGATTCGGAGAAGAAATTGGAAGAAGAGATGAGTCAACTTAAATCCGGGATATAGTAAATTTGTTCCTCCATTGAAAACCGTTTTGAGAATAGATTCACGAACCTAGAAGAAATAATCAAGAAGATTACAGAGTTTCACAGAAAACCGCCTCCGCCCTCCATAGGTTCGAGCGACAGTGTCGAGAATGGATGCGAGTAGAAGCAGGCAGAAGGATTCACGTAAAATCAGGGTAGTTTCACCGCTTTAGGTAGATCGGGAACTACATTATCAAACAAAGAAATCAAGAGCAGATTCAAGCGGAATATCTGGAGGAAATTGCACAACATCGTGAGGTTTGGGACGAGCGGCATTAGGCGGATAAAAACGGAGTGCAATTCAGGCCTAGAAAAGATGACTTCAAAGAATTCTGACTTGGGACTGGGAAAGGGTAGAATCCTAAGGGAGGGCTGCATCCAACAGCGAGGTGTCTTTTATAACGAAAGCATTCCGGGCGAAAAGCGATTTATAAGTAATGATGGGAGAGAGGGGATTGAGAAAAGGGGATAGTTTGTAAGGGAATGATTTGGACACTGCAGAGTATTCAAGAAGAAGCCAAAAGGGG
This sequence comes from Phalaenopsis hybrid cultivar, assembly GCA_002079205.1. NCBI lineage: Eukaryota > Viridiplantae > Streptophyta > Magnoliopsida > Asparagales > Orchidaceae > Phalaenopsis > Phalaenopsis hybrid cultivar. The sequence goes on from JXCR01004777.1 coordinate 157,936, forward strand.
TGCTTTGCAGTAACCACAATTTGAGCAAGGCATTGTTGATGCTGAAGACATGATGAGGTGATTCAGGATCTAAGGCTAAGATTTTTTATCAAGTTATATATCACGAAAGAGTCACATGATAAGAAGTTAGTAGAGATTTTAGAGATTGATAAGCTATCAGATGAGTTGTTTGAGGCAACGGTAATATGGAGGACTAACATAAAGTCAAGTGTCATGCGATCGAAAGACATGCACAAGTCGGCATTTCGAGATGATGAGGGTCAATATGAGTTTCTAATTAAATAGAAATGATTGATATATGATGAAGCCACATGAGAGCCATAAAACTTGACCCAACATCAATTTTTTCTACCATAAGGAGAAGATGTCTTTTCGGATGGGAGCCTAGTCTTTATTAGCCTAATGGCAATTTAGTCATTTATCATTTATTATTGTTTAATATAAAAAAGGCTAATGTATTTAGGGTTAGGGTTATGCATGAGATTATGAGTTGAATCTTAGTGTTAGGGGTTGAGAGAGATTTCCTACCTCTCGAATTGTAGGTGCTTATCTTTATGTGTTCCAATTATAATATTAGTGTTAATGAAGAAAAATAATTTGTTTTACCCTAATTTCGGTGGAGTTTCCTATCAAAAAACTAGCACAAAATTTTGCAGAACCGCTAATTTTAGAGATTTTAGCAATTTTGATTACATTGGAATAGATAGACATGGAAAGGGTTATTCAATTTTTATACAATCTTATTAAAAAATAAGATGACAATAATTCATAAACAAAGACATTCAAGTTGACTTCGTCTATTGACATACAAAAACCAAAAGAATACTTTACATAGATAAAAATTTATGCATGCAATATTCTAAATCAATTAATTTGGCCTCTTTATGACCCCATCTCAATTTTTTTCTTCTTATTCTCTAATGATCAATTTAAAGACGTTAAAATCTAAAAATTAGTACCCAGTAAGATCACACTACTTTTTACATCATTACTATTATTATTCAAGTTGTTGTAAGTGCTTTTAGATTTGGTGGGGCTCAAGAATGAAAAATGGCTTTTTGTTTGCGCCTAAAGAATACCGACCTAGTGGATTTGGAGGACTACTTGAGAGTATTAGTGTAGTTTCAGTTGAAACTGCATCAAAACTTGTGTTTCAACAAAAAATCTTTAAACCAGTTGACAACTAGAAAATTAGTCAGCTTTAATGCAACAACTTTTAAAAAACAATCATTCATGATTAGTAGATGCCCCGTAGATTAAGATAATTTTAAGGCTGTAAATAATGAAGAACCAATTAGAGATAATTAAATATGCAAGCAATCTTGGTTCGAAAATAACACATGAATGATCTCTAATATCTCAATTATCAGTCAAAAAAAGATGCCGTCATCTAAAGTTGGGAGGCTATAGTCTCCCTTGAAACCCGTTGCACATAGATTTGTGCTTTATATGCAACAATTCAAATAAACACATCTATGAAGTATCTTTCAAAACTTTGAAAAATTATAATATTCAGTGACAATTTTCTTTTAATACGAAGTTTATAGTCAACAAAAATAAAAGCCAGTTATGAAAAATAAAACGCAACGATAGCCAAATTTGAGAGAGGCAGTACATTTGTAAATGCAACAAGCCAAGTATAGATGCACTCGCATATCTGTTGTAATGATTAATTAAATATATCAATAGATAAAATTCAATTACATGTAGTAAAGGATATTTAAATTTGTTCAGTGTAACACCCATTCTTACTAGACCTTTCTGGACTAATGCTGGTTAACAAATCATTAGGAAGGCTGAGAAAATCTTATTTATCTCACAAACATCAGTAAGAATTTTTATCTAACATATAAAATGCCATTCAAATAATTAATCGAAGTAGTAGCAGTCAGTCATGGTACAGGCCAGCAGGCCTCACTTGTACATGGGCATCCTATGGTGCTAACAGCTGCTGAACAGAACCTAAAATTGCTCAGCGAACTTGATTTTCCAGCATGGGTGAGGAGAGTACAATTTGTCTTTCTTATGAAGAATGAATGAAGGGATCCTAAATCTCTAAATAGTCCTAGGGTAGCACAACGTTATAGAAAATTTTATAAGAGAAATTTGCAGGTTATCCGGGTGAAGTTCAATATTAAATGTTGTACAAGTAATTAGCCAATTTTTAAGCGCAGGTATGCAGTTGTGCTTCCCACGATCTCCAAGCTCAATAAGTACTATTTATCATTTGAGCAATGCTTGATATGTTACTTTCTTATCAATTAAATGCTGATAGAACAAGAATACGTGTGATTATTGCACAGATCTCCGCATGATTATTAGTAGAATTTTTATAGGTTTTCTAACATTTCCAAGTAGTTCATGGACATCATGCTCAGTTTTAAGATTGCCATAAAAGATAGCTAAAAAAAGTTTTCTGATGCAAACCTTCAGAAAGACCCGGGGTGTCAGTGTCTGAAGGAAATATCAAAGAAACAAAAATGTTATCTGCAATGACCTCATGTTGCAATGCCTCAGACAATCCTCTAAGTGCAAATTTGCTTGCTGAGTATGCCGTGTAACCATAGATGCCAACCTGGATACATAACAAACATTCAGAGATAGACCAACTGCGTCCTACAATAGGACTCCATGATAATACTTTCTGGAAGTAAGAATGCCACTCAAAGCCAAGTATCGACGGTAAATCTGGAGATTGATATGCAGAGGATAGAGTGAGGCGAAGAAGTTAAACTACAGAAAACAGAAGCTTATATTAACTCATGCCTATAAGATCACTAAACAGTGCCGGTTAATATATAAGTATGTAGGAGAGGGAAGGAATATTTGAGACAGAGTAAGCTACGATCTGCTTGAGCTGGTAATGCAGTGTGCTGTGGATGGATTGCTGGATTGATATGCAGAGGATAGAGTAAAGAGAATCAGTTAAACTACAGAAAACAGAAGTTTATATCAACTCATGCCTATAAGTTCACTAAACAGCGCCAGTTAATATATAAGTATGTAAGAGAGGAAAGGAATATTCTAGATAGAGTAAGTTATGATCTGCTTGAGCTGGTGATGCAGTGTGCTGTGGATGGATTGCTGGATTCTTTGGATGAGCTGTGAAAGATAATTGGGATGCTCTTTGTTATGACTGTTGTTTTGAACACCTCCCCCAACCCCTCCTCAAGCTGATAGTTTGCTAGTGGAGTGCCAGCTTGATGCGCGGGTATTAAAATCTGGAAATGGAGAAAGGATATATAAAAGATGTCAGCCAGCATATATTTCGAACAACGATGATGAACTTTAATTCCCAGCGCATTGATGCAGTCCCTGATGAAGTGGTAGTTTATCTCTATATGCTTTGTGTGAGAGTGAAAAATTGGATTGTTGGTGAGAGAGTTAGTTCTAATATATTGTCAGAGTATAGAGGAGTTAATTTGGTTGTTGGAAATGTGAAATTCCTGAAGCAGATGGTTGATCCACATGATTTACTGGTGTTTGAGCCAAAGTGCGAAATTCTCCTAAATTAGATACCGAGCTACAGTAGGTTGTTTTTGGTAGACCAAAATATCAAATGTGATCCAAGAAACATACTACAAAAGATGTGGACTTTCTAACTCTGGTGTCGCCTACCAATCTGAGTCTGAGTAGGCTTCAAGGTGCAGATCAGTGGCTATGATAGGAAGACCATAAGATAATGTTCCCTTAATATATCGTAGTAGTCATTTGAGATATTTGTTATGAGATTGATAGGGTTTTTGCATATGTTATGATACTCTGTTAATGACAAAAGATATTTGTGAGTGAGTTATGATTAAATATTGAAGAGAGCCGACAAGGTGTCGATATGGGTGAGGATATATGATAATTCATGGTCAATTAATGGAGGTGGTGATTATTGTGATACGGTTGGTGTATGGACTAGTTTACAGAATGTCATTTTTGCTCTCTCAAGTATTTTTGTAGCATAGTAGGATTGATTAAAGTGCAGGTCTATAGAGGTGTGATTAAATTAAATGCAAAGGAAGTGATCAATTTGTCTCAGGTTTCTTATTTGGAGTTGTTGATAAAGGGATTGAAGTGTGTAGTTGATAAGTGATTGACTGTTTCCTATGATATATAGATCATCCACATGTATGAGGATAAATATGAGTTTGTCATCTGAATCATAAATGATGAGAGAGAGATCAGTTGAACTGACATGAAACCTGAAACCATGTAGAATTTGGGAGTGTCGAATTATTGCATTGGTACTTGTTAGAGGCCGTAGATAGCTTTGTGAAGCAGACACATGTGACAATGATTGATGAAACCTTGAGGTTGAGTCCTATAGACTTTGTTTTGAAGATGTCCAAGGTAGGTATAGGAAAGATTGAGTTGTATTATGAGCCAGGCTCAAGATATGATAACAGCAAGTAGAGTACGGATTGTGGTCATTCTGGAAACTGGACTGAATGTTTCACTACAGTTAATGTTGCATTAATGTCTGTAGCCTTGTGCAAGTAAACCACCTTTGTAGCGAGCTATCAAGCAATTTGATTAAAATTTGGTTTTGTAGGTCCATTTACAGCCTAGTATCTCATGATATGGTGGTAGAGGACAAAGGTCCAAGTGCACTGAACATTAAAGGCAAGAAATTATCGGCCATGGCTCTAAGCCAGAACTCATGTTTGATGGCTGCTGTGTAAGATGTGGGAGCAGGTGGATAATGGAGGGCATGTCCAGCTATAGAATTTGCTTGGGTTTGAGACTTCTTGTATGTGACTGAGTTACCATTGAGTAACGATGAGCTGTGGAAGGTGGAGTAGTTGTGGTTGTATTGAGAGAGAAAGTGTGTGTGTGTGAGAGAGTGAGTGAGGGAGATGGGTACAGGTTCTTGAGATATTTAAAGGCGGGATTGGTTATTCAGAAGAGTTAAATAGGGAAGGTGCAAGTTGATGAGATATTGTAGGGAAAGTATTGAAGTAGTGATGAAATGATCGAGAAGAATTAAATGTGATTTTTGAGAGCGTCAATAGAGATAGAGATCAATATATGATGTTGTGGTTGATTGGTTGGGGTGGTGGGGAGGTGCGGTGAGGGTTTGTGTGTGGGATGTGGAATGTGTCTTCATGAAAATTTGAATGCCTGGAGATGAAGATGCGCCCTGTAAGAGGACGGTAACATTGATAGCCTTTGGTGTTCTCTATGTATTTGATGAAAATACGTTGTAGATAGTTCGGTTTTAGGTTAGGGTCTTAGCCATGGATATCATGTACATCCAAAGGATTTGAGATGATTGCAGTCAGGATTTTTGTTGCGGAGGAGTTGATAGTGTGAGAGATTGTCTGTGTTTAATGAAGGTGGGCAGTTGATGAGGTAAAGTAGCTGTGAGAAGGGTATCAAGCCATAGGTAATGTGTTAGACTAGCATCCAGAAGTAAAGTACGAGTAGTTTCAATGAGATGTCAATGCCTGTGTTTAAAAACTTTATTTTGTTCACAAGTATGGAGAACAGTGGTTTGAAGAATGATATCCCATTTATTTAACTGAGTTCTTAGATTGTGATTAAGATATTATCAACCTTGATCAAAGTAGAGACATTTGATGTGATGATTTAGTTGTGTTTCCACCATCTTATTGTATATGATGAAGATTGAGGTAGGATTTATTTTTCAAAAGGAATACCCAACATAAAATTGAGAAGTTACCAATTAATGACACATAATACTTAAAGCCTTATTATGAAATGGAGGGGGAAAAGCCCCAAACATCTTAAGGTATAAGATATAATGGAAGAAAACTACAAGAATTAGACTTTTAAAATTATAATTTGTGG
>JXCR01004785.1:10805-24660 GCA_002079205.1 Phalaenopsis hybrid cultivar
AAAAAATTTGCCAAACTACCAAAATGCCCCTCCTTAAACCAAAATTTCAAAAACAAATCCAAAAAAATCCCAAAAATTCCCAAAACCTTCCGAAAATTCCCAATTTCATTTTTTTCAATTACCATATGACCCAATTTGACCAACTTGATCATTTTGACCAAAACCCCTAAAATTGCCTTTAAAGGCCCAATTTCCCTAAATTTACCTCAAATGTCCATCAATTTGGGCCAAATCTCCCCAAATTTCAATTCTAAACTCGAATCCACCCTTCATATGACAAACTTAAACCAAATCTAAACCCAATTGGCCCATGATTTGAGCCCAATTTTGATTTAAATCAAACCCCTAATTTTGGCCACATGACCTAATCTCACCAAATTGAACATATAGCTTACTCAATTGGGCTCAATTTGAATCCTTAACTATTCATAACAATCTTAAACATCAAACGTGGTCTTAAATTGGCCTTGGTGAAGCCTCAATTTCATTTAATTTTAACCAAAATCCAAAAATACCCAATTTTGCCCCAATACGGCTATGTCTCCAAGGTCCACCAAATTGAATAACTTAACCCTAAAATTGGCACCCAATTTATTTTGAAAACTCTTCATGGAATTCCTATTGACCATTCTAAAAAATAAATTTGGACTTAGCCCAAGCCTAGCTCAATCTAGAACCAAGTCTAGCCCAACATGCCCAAATTGACCAAATTTCAAAAATCCTCCAAATTGACCCTCCAATTGAACTCAAAATCATCTCAATCCATCACAAAAAATCTTCATTACAATCATTTACAAAATTTTGATCAATCATTTGGGCTCAAGGTCATGGATTTCCTAGCCCAAACCCAAGTTTTGATCATTTAAACCCACATTGGACCCATGCACTAAAGTTAGCCAAACCACCCCAATGACACCAAATTTATAACTCCACAGCCATTAGTTGGACCCTAGTGACTAGTATAAACTCCATAAAATCACTTAAACTAAGAAATGGACCAAAGGTCCCCTAAATTAAGGGATTTGGTTTCCAAAATTACTTAATCTTAAGATTTTTTTTGCCAAAACAAAGCCCAAACCCATTTAATTGCTGTGATATATTCTTCTGAGGTCCCTGAGCCTTCTGGCCACCTCCCCTAGCCTGACCGGTCGGGATAGTCACCGGAGAAGACAAAATTTAAAGGCCACCCCCTCTTAAACTTCACCTAATTCAAACCCAGAGGCCAGTCACCCAATTCAAATGTTAGGGCTGCTCTGCCCTCCACCTAAGCAAGCATTATCACCCCCCCAATTGACCATGATAGCAATCCAAAGCCCATTTTTATAAAAATCTCACCTCCACGGCCATGGAGGTAGTGCTGAAAATTTTCTTAGATAGACCACTCCAAATTGCTCCAAAATACTCTTTGAGACCTCCTTAGCTCAAGCCAACCTCTTTCCCCCCGGATTCCCACCGTGGGAGCTCAAATTTGAGCTCAAACTTCTATAAAAAACCATGACAGAGCTCACCACACTTCCACATTCCATCAAACTTAAATTAAACTCACCCATACCTTCACCACAGTGAAAGAAGGAGAAGCCCATCAAATCCCCCTTCCACAGGAGACATCCGTTGAGGAGGAACCTCTTCAAGTTGAAGAAGTGTCACTGGAAAAATACCCACTCCTACGAGGGAGTGAATTCCATCCTTTGACAGATACCGATGACTATGAGAGTATCCGGACAATCACAGCCGCGATACCACCACTTCATGGACATGGTGAGGAGAGAGATAAGTTCACTTCTATCGCTCAAGTTAGTGCAGTATTCAGAAGGCTAGCTACCAAAGAAGGATGTTCGGTTAGCGAGTTACTTAAACAAGTGGGACATGCAATTTCCCCTCACATGAAGAAGAAAATTTTGAGGGATGTCAAGTCGACAGATAGTCTCATAAGACAACTCGAGTGCCACCTACTCGCATCCCCATTTGGTTTTGTTTAGGGAACAGAGTTGACACCGTAGTAATTACTACTGATTATACCGCTACTAAGACTATAGGTTGTCGACAGGTTAAGTCGAGACTGAGTCTGAAAATCTTACCTGTCACCCATTATGGAGACATTTCTACAATCCCAAAGGCAAAGACAAGACGATTACCTGGCACTGTAGTTTGTCTACACCAAGGGGAGTGTATATTCCCTCAATATACCAATGTTTCTATTAAGAAACTCCATCCCGAGTACAAAAAAAAAGGTATGGGTAACCAAGGTCGCTGCACCGATACAGTCCGGTGAGGAGACAAGAAAATGGAATGAAACCAGGGTCTAAAATATCTGACACATCGCAACAATATGCAGCGAGATGGAGGAGCAAGTAGAGGATGTCCATCAGGGTCGTCCAGATCTTAAAGTGATCAAGGAATCAATAATTGAAGAAAAAGTTGAGAAACTCAAGATCGAGATTTCTGAGTTAGCTCGAGGACATGGAGTTTTTGTCGATAGCGACAATGAAAATTTTGATTACAATGATTACTTGGAGGAAGATTTCATGGATGTCCATGTAATTGAAATAAAAGCACCACATCTGCACACGAGGCTTAACCTCACACCAAAGAGAACACGACAGATGAGCTGCGTAGGGCTTTTCTCTTAAAGGATGAGCAAGTTAGTTTACTGGAGAAAATATTAGAAGAGATGATCGCAGTCATGACCACTATGGCCACTATTCAGGGACAATCACAAGCACCACAATTGGCTTCTCTAGAGATCATTCAGCCAGAACTCATGCACATCACAGATGAAAGAAGAGAGGTTGCTTCAGCAAATAGAGACAAACAACATAGAAAGGATTCTCCATCAGGTGCTATATCAGAAAAAGGTATTTAAGCAAATGGTTGAACAAGTGCGGGATGCCTTAACCAAATCTAAGGGTGGTGCATTGGTTCTAATGGGTAGACCTTACTTTGAGGAATTTGATGTCGTGCCTTTCCCCAAGGGTATTGTGGCCCCAAACTTCAAGATATTTGATGGAACTAGAAATCCCAGATAGCATATAGCACATTTCTGAGCCAGCTGTGGCAAAACGACAAATAATGAAACTCTACTCTTCCAGCTGTTCGTTAGCAGTTTGTCAGGATTTGCATTCGACTGGTACGCTGACTTGTCCAACGGGTCAGTTAAAATATTTTTCGAGTTCGAACAGTTGTTTGTGAAAAGATTCATCGGGGCGCAACACCATGTGTCTATTGGAGAGCTCATGATAGAAAAACAAAAGCCAAGCGAAACTTTGATGGACTATATTTTGAGGTGGAGAAACCTTAGCATGAAATGTGAACCTCAGTTACAGGAACATCATGCAATTGAAATTCTACTCAAGAGCATTCATGGGACAGAAGCTTTCATGCTCAAGGGACTCACTATCAAATCCTTCAAGAAGCTACTCAGTAATGCCAGCAATCTTCAAGAGGAAATTAAGCACATGGAGCCACACAAAAAGGCTAAGGTGACCAGAGCGTTCAAAAAGAAATCAGGAGTAGTAGCGACCATCTACAAAGGAAAGCAGTCGATAAAGATATATGCAAAAGAGTCTCGTCAGTCTTCATCATAGTACGCTCAGAAATAGAGTAGTCAATCCAACCAGCGACCGCCTCAAGAAGGATCACTTTGAACAGGGGATAAGAAAATGTCCCAGAGTGACGTAAAATGATGTATTCTTTCAAAGATGAAGCTATACCTAAAATTTTCAGAAGTCTGATGAAGAAGCTGAAGTTCAAACTACCACATCCGAAGAAGCTCGAAGAGGTGGATAAGAAGAATGAACTAAATTGTTGCCCATACCACCAGTTGCTTAGGCACACTATAGAAAAATGCTTCGTTTTTAAAGACTAGCTCGAGATGAACCTTAAAGAAGAGAACATAACAATTTTGAAAGAATATCTAAAAGAACCTTAAAAAAGTTCCATAAATATAATTTCGACCAAGCAATCTCCCCAATTGATCCATATACTGGAACAAAAGGATGGAGTACAACTTGGGATGAACTCAAAAGGGTCCTCAATCAAATAGAGGAACCATCAAAACAATCTTCTGCGTATACCAGAGATGAAGAATGGAATGAGGTCTGGAGTACATCATCCAAGAAAATACGGAACAAGATCCAGTCTGCATCAAAATAAGCCTCCATTCAAAGTCTGCAACATACCAAGCCTGAGATGAAGGTTTCGTCAGGAGAGCCATCATCATCAAGGACAAATAAGAAGAAGAAATGCATCACTACAAAGATTGATAGCACAGGGGCTAGGATAGGGGATGCCTCTACTAGATTAGTTATCCTGGATTCGAGAAAGAAAATCCTCAATCCCTTGACTTTGTATGATTATCTTTTTGTCCCTTCAGGGGCTTATAAATATAATGATTGTGATTTTGGCTACGTTTTAACTATTTCTAGTGATAATGTAATTGATTATGACCAATCTAACTTCGATCTCGATCCCCAAAATGATCCTCAAATCGTACTTAAGTCTGATGAACTCTTTGTCAAGTCCCAATAAGACATCAATGACACCGCTTACGATAGCAGCGATAACAAGGAGCCAATTCTTGAGCATCACGGTACACCGCTTACCATCAACTTAGATCTATCCGACAAAGATGAAGAGACATCAAAAGATCCAACAATGATATCTGAAAAAGATGAAATCACAGAAGTTAACTTATGGAGCAAAAAAGTGTTACCATCAAGAACAGCTCCAACAAATAAAGGAAAGGAGATAATGACTCAAGAAGAACAATCTCCACCTCCACCAGTGGAAGAACCACATAATCAAGACAAAATTGGAGGATCATACAAAGTAGAATACAATGTGCTAGCTCATCTTACGAAGTTGTTGGCCCGATTAAGCATCTACGACGCTCTGATCTTGTCAAAAAAGATGAGAGAGTCTCTGGTTACAGCTTTACTTGACCCAAAAATTTGCTTAGCTCAGTTGGCCACCACATCCTCAGATGAAGTTTGTTCATTGAAAGAACATCTTGGGGTAACCTTCACAGATGAAGACTAGCTGCTCGATACCGCCGACCACAATCGTCCACTCTAAATCTCCGTTAGCAATGACAGATTTGTGTTGTCCAGAGTTTTAGTAGATCCTAGATCATCTCTTAACTTGATGAGCCTATGAACATTGACCTATTTGGATATTGAAGCTCAAGAGCTTATGCCCGATTAAATGATGTTAAGAGGATCAACCAAAAGGGAGAAAGAGCCCTTGGATCAATTACATTACTTATGAAGGTTGGAGAACTCGTGACAACCACTAAATTTCATTTCATCAACGCTGAAACCTCTATTAACTCTTTGTTCGGTCGACCATGGATTCGTGAACACAATATGGTTCCATCATCTCTGCACCAATGTATCAAATACTACAAAAATGGTCAAGAAAATTGCATATATGGAGACCTACAACCATTTTCAGTGCATGAAGTTGGTATCCATGAAGATGTTGTCTACTATGCGCCTCCAAAGAAGACTGTTTTCTCTTGTGAAGTTATAAAAAACAAAGATGAAGATTCAAGAAAATTACAAAGATGAGTCCATTCAACTCCACTTCAGCGATCTTCCACCACTCTGTTACAACGAGTTGGTGAAAGTTATTTTAGTTCGCGCACTTGAGGTCGAGACTAGGGACGTGGGCTAGGAAGGATCAATTTAATTGTTAAACAGACTAGTCCAACCATCAATGTTGGTGATGAAGACAGTTCTGAAGATGAGATAATGATGACAAGACGTAAGAAACCTTTGTACGAGATATCCCTAGAAGATACAAAGAAAAATGATTATGAAACAATGTAGGATTAGATAAACCACTATGTGAATACTATGAATCGTGCTTCTACCTCTACTGAGCTTGAAAAATATGTAAATTTGGATGATGATTCTAATGAATTAATGGAATTACCTTTTCGTTACTTCTCGCCTTATGTTCAAAAGTTAATTCAACAGGGACACTTACCAAAAAAAATGCCAAAAGATAAATCTCAACATTTTTAAAAATTATGGAATGGTAAATGTTAAACTCCAAATTTAAAAGAGGGTCTCAGATTCAGTACAGTCGGACCAGTCGATGATTCTGAATTTTGCATGGTTGTTACTGTTGAGTTAGAAGAGGATTGCCTCGATATAGAGGATGACTCTAATGATCAAACAATAGAAGATGCTCTGTTAGAATTTGAGGAGTAAATTAAATCTATCGTTGATGAATTGAAAGAGATTAACCTCGGGACTGAAGAACAATCTCGACTTACATTTATAAGTTCTCTACTCAATGACAAAGAATCTGCAGAATTGATCAAACTATTAACATAATTCAAAGATTTCTTTGCATGGAGCTATGATGAAATGTCAGGACAGTCAGCAGAGGTTGCAGTCCATAAACTCGGGGTGGACAAGAATATAACCCCAGTAAAACAAGCTCCCAGGAGAATGCAACTCGAAATAGAACAACAAGTCATCGCCGAGGTGAAGAAATTAATAGACGCCAACTTTGTGAAAGAAGAACAATACACCACGTGGTTAGCTAACATTATAACTGTTAAGAATAAAAATAGACAGATCCGTGTTTGTGTCGACTTCAGAGATTTGAACAAGGCATGTCCAAAAGATGAGTTTCCACTACCCATACCAGAGATGATGGTGGGTATCTCTTCAACACATGAAATTTTCTCCTTCATGGACGGATCGTCGGGATACAACAAAATCAAGATGGCTCACAAAGATGCAGCACTTACAGCCTTCAAAGCACTGATTGGAATTTTCTTCTACACAGTGATGTCGTTCGGTCTAAAGAACACCAGAGCAACATATCAGCGCGCAATGACAAAGATTTTTTATGACCTAATTCACAACCAAGTAGAATGCTACATGGATGATTTGGTCATTAAAAGTAAACAAAAATAAGACCATTTGTACGATTTGAAGATCGTGTTCGAACGGTTACGATGATATGACCTTAAAATGAATCCCTTAAAGTGCGCATTCGACATTACTTCCAGGAAAATTCTAGGATTCAATGTCCATTATCGGGGAATCAAGATCGACCTATATAAAATTAAAGCTATCTTGGGAATTCCTAATCTTAAAACCTTGAAAAAATTACATTCCTTCCAAGGGAAGTTGGCATATCTGAGACGCTTTATTTCTAATCTCTCAGTTAGTTGTCAGCCTTTCTCAACATTAATTAAAAATGATGCAAATTTATTTGGGAAGAGAAATGCCAGCGGGCTTTTGAGGACGTTAAAAAATATTTAATGGCACGTCCTGTCTTGGCAGCCTCTATCCCAGCGAAACTGTTAATACTTTATACCGTGGCCTTAGATGACTCTCTTGGAGCCCTCTTAGCCCAAGTCAATGATGAGGGTAAANCACATATTCTTTACCCTCTTCCAAGTGCATAAAGAACATTGATTAATCCAAAGTTTGGTCCCTAATTTTGTGTTTATGCTGGGAGGATATCGGCTACCACTCCAAAGCTCTCATTACTCCCTCATCTGAGGGCGAACAATCTCGCATTAGTTTCCAATCAACTGGACCAGTGTTGACCTCACTTTTGGTTTAGGTTTAGTTTTCCCTCTTTAGTAGCCTAGGGTCTAGCCATTGGACTTTCCTATTGACTATTCCTAGAAAATAAGAAAAGGAACCCTCACCATTAGACTTATTGATCCTAACCTCTAGCACTTAGTAGGTGGGGTCACTATGAGGGAGCTCAAGGAGAGTTCCCATAGGGCCACCTGACCTTAGGGTTGACTCTAGGTGTTGAGCTCGAGCTATTTCACTCACTTACACTCACTATCACCTATATCCACTCATAATCCTAAAACCCAAATTATTGATTTTGATCCCTTGATCATTACGGTGGTCGCCAAACCCATCAGCCCTTGGCTAGGGTTTGGCTAAGACCAGTACATAGAGGACAAAAATGAGGATTTTATTGGTCCATAGCTCATATAGGTTGGTTGGTACCCCAATTCTACCAAAACATCCAACTTGGCCTATTGCCCCTAAATCCACCCAAATTACCTAAATACCCTTGAGACCCTAAATTTGATCAAAATCCTCAAATTCACCCAAAATACTCAAATTTGTTCAAAAATCATTTCAAACCATTTTAAAATACCCAAATTATCCAAATCCACCCAAAAATTCTAAATTTATCGAAACACCCCCAAAAATTGCCAAAATTACAAAAATATCTTTGGCACCCCAAACTTTCTCAAAATGTCAAAAGTCACTCCAAATGTTTCCAAAATCAATTTGGATCCTTCAATTGAACCCAATTTGGCCAAGTTGACCATTTTGACCAAAACCCCTAAATTACCTTTAATGGCCCAATTTCCCCAAATTCACCTCAAATGTTCATCAATTTGAGCCTAATTCTCCTCAATTTCAATTCTAAACTTAAATTCATCTTTCATTTGATCAATACAAACCAAATACAGGCCTAATTGGCTCATCTTTGAGCTCAAATTTGATCTAAGTCAAACCTTAATTTTGGTCCGATGACATATCTCACCTAATTGAACCCCATAACGTACTTAATTTGCCTCAATTTGAATCCTAAAATCCTCATAAAAATCCTACACATCAAATTTGACCTTCAATTGCCTTGTTAAACCCTCATTTGCACCCAATTTAGACCCAAATCTAAAAATCCCAAAATTTGCCCCAAATTGGCTATGTCACAAAAATCCACCAAATTGAATGCCCTAACCCCAAAACTGATACGCAATTTATGTTAAAAACTCTTCATGATATTCCTATAAACTACTCTTAACTATCAATTTGGACTTAGCCCAACCTTAACCCAACCTAGACCCCTAAGTCTAGCCAAACATGCCCATATTGACCAAAATCCCAAAATTCTTCAAATTGAGCTTCCAATTGAACTCAAAATCATTTCAATCCTTCACTAAAAATCTTCATGACAATCATCTACACAATTTTGATCAATCAATTGGGCTCAAAGTCAAGTCTAACCTAACCCAAACCCAACTTTTATCCATTTGGACCCAAATTCGACCCATGTACCAAAATTGACTTAGCCATGCCTAAGCTACCAAATTGATGACACCATAGCCACCAAGTGAACTCTATGGACCAGGCTAGAGCCACCTAAATTAGCCAAAAGGAGCTATGGACCAATGGTCCCTTGATTTAAGGGATTTCACCCCATATTTGGCCTAAACTTGAAATATCTCCTTCATCATTGCTTACCCTTAGGGGTTAACCATCATTAAGCACCCCCTGACCTCCCTGAACCAGGAAGTGACTGAACCCTGGCCAGCCACCTCCCCAGCCACGGGAAACAACCAGCTCAAGGGAGCCCCAAGTGGCCAAAACCCAAAATTGAACCTCCCTGACTTGGCTCACTCCCATTGGCCATTAGAGCCTTTCTTCCCTCTACCTCGGCAAGCTTCAGAGCCCAACTCCAAGCCCTGAACTGCACCATACAACCATGTCTTTAAATGGAGCTCTCCATGGACAAAGAGAAGAGTGCTTGGAACCTTAAGGAAACTCTGTCAAAATCTCACCAAAGCTTCTCCGAACAATCCTAAGTGCAATCCTTTTCCTCTCAGCCACTGATAGCCACCCCACAAAGCCATTTTCTTCATGAAATTTGCCCTAAAACTAGGACAGTTCTCTCCACACCTTCACAGTGAACCAAACTTTAATTATTTATGCACACACCATCCCTATAGTGAAAGAAGATGATTCCCCACAAAAGCCCCTTCTGAAATAGCCTCTAACATAGCTCTTGACCAACACCTGAAAACCACTTTGATACCTAGACCATTCACCAAGGATTGGGACTTCATCTGGAGGTTCGTTGAACCTAATCAAAGCTACCACAACCATCTAATTGAGGCCTTCCCTCTCAGACAAAGGTATTGAACTTTAACCCTAAACTGAGCTTGTCTCGACTCTCAATAAGTATTTATTGTATTTTATACCATATAAACCATATAGGTGTACTCGTCTTGAGTATATGAAGGTAAAAACAAACTCCATGCAATTTGGTTGAGTCTATACAGAGATCTTAAGGTCTTAGTGTGAACAGCTCACGGGTTAGGTCACTTGGGGACGTTAACGGAGAGTCGTCTGATGGCGCATGTATCCAATGGACGGAGGAGATCAAGTCAGACAGACCCTCGGTGCATAAAGTGCGGTCTGCATGGAGGCTACGCGACTGGTGACATCAAATGGCGGAGCAACGCGTGGAGCCTTTGGTGCGGACAAGGTTGAGGTGGCGCCGCATGGAGAAGTAGAAAAATATGGGATTTTTGAATTATTTTTAATGCCCAAACTTCAAAAATCCATATCTTTCTCTAGAAAACTCATAAAAATAAAAGAAAAATACTCCCTTACTCAGTGAGGAGAGGAAAATAATGTGGGATAAAAATAAAAATTATTTTCTTATTCCTTGATTTTTAATGAATTAAATACCCTCTGTGATATTTTAATTCTCCATGATTAAATATTGCTCACCATGGCTTCAACTTTTGAGGGCTAATTCCCCATCATAGAGGCCATGTCTTCTGATTTTTTCAAGGTCAGAGGGCATCTCTATGCTTCTAACCCTAATTTTCAAACTAAAGTGTCCATTTTGGTTTATTTTAATTATAGAAATCAAAATATCACTTAGAAAATTATGAAAATAATGTCAGAGAAGTCTAGGAAAAATATGATGATGTTTGAACTATCTTGTGAATTTCTATAATTAATTAAATGTAAATATCTTGTATTAATTCATATAATTTAAACACTAATAAAAAAATTGACAAAATCAATCCCATATTGTTCATAAAAATCATATTTGCTCACTGCAAAAATTTAAAAAATATTTGATTAAGTATAAGTACTAAAGTTGATTTTCTAAGAAACCTTACATTTTTGCACAAAAATAATTAAAATAAATTGAATAAACTTAGAAAAATTATGAAACTTGGTTTTTTTTTAGTCCTTTGTAATTAGGGGTATTTAATAAAAATAAAATATATGTTTGTGAGAATATTTCATTTTTAAATGGTATTTTGAATTAAATATAATTAAAATAATCAAAATTTTCAAATCCTAAGTAAAAAAAATGAGTTTTTGAGGCTTAAAAAAATTTTTCTCTATTTTCTCAGTAAAATAATTACATTAAATAAATTAAGAATCACAAAAATATAAAATTTGATTCTCTAAGTTTCTTAAACTTAGGGAAGTCTAATAAAAATATAAAAAAAAATTTGTAAATATAATATTACTTTATGTTTAATTTAATCATTGAAATTGGTTAAAAATTGAATAATAATAATAATAATAATAATAATAATAATAATTTAATCCAAAAAATCATGAAATCTTGCCTAAGTGTTTCTCTTACCTTAAGAAAGCTCTAATAATTTTTCTATAAATAAAAACTCTATTTTGGAAAGCTAAATAAATCAACTTTTAAAAATCTTATTTTCTAAATTTAAATAATTATCTAAATTAAATTAAAAAGTGGAGAGGTCCACATGTTCTCCTCTAACAGTATAATTACCTTATGGATATGACACTTTAAACCCTCAAAGTCATTTGAGTTGTGTTTAATGAGTTATAAGGTGAAGTGCCCAAAGGGTAAAGTGGTAATTTTAGACTTTGGTGCCTTAATCAAAATTTAGGATTAACCAAGGTAAAATGGGTAATTTCGATCTTAATGAATATGTTTGGATGATTGAAACATAATGGGATTAAAAGGTAGAAATCCGCTCACCACCTTTGCACAATGTCAACAGGATTATAAATCTCCTAATCATCATGACATGGAAGTTAATCGAAACCAAATGATTCTCTTAAGCTAGAAAGAGGATGATTTACTTCTCTTAAGCCCAAAGTTCAGAATGATTTGATTATTTGATAAGAATTCACATTATTTAAAATTAAAACTTTGATGATCACCATTTCAACCATTATGATTTTTGAAGGCTTGGTAGTGACCTAGGCTCAATATCTAAACTCAATTGATTGGATTTAGAAGATAAGATGATTGGTGATTAACATCTTTAAATATTACAAGCCTGAATTTCAGTTATGGGCACCACAATCTTCAATAACCTAAACTTTCCTCAAGGGCACTCACTCACATAACTCTTAAATGAAACATCAATTGACTGATCAAGTATCCTATCAACCTCGGATGATTAATGGAACAATACAATATGTTCAAAAGAGCCTCAAAGTAGTTCTGGGTTATTCCATCAAAACTTTGAAACCTTCTGGATATTTTGAAGAGCAAATTGAACTTGTCACATTTTGTTCTAAAATCATCCATTAGGATCTTCCATGGTCCAACAAAATCATAGCCTGGGGTTTGGTAGCTAAACCTTCATCTGCTCTTGCAATTTAAACTTTGCTGCAATATTATCTACATATCTTGCAAGAACTAACCTTTCAAGTGGTGGAACTAGAAGACTTGTCAGGTACGTTTTTACAATTTGTAGTACCATCTTTTCTTATATTTTCCACACTGTACTTTTATGCTTATAAAACCTGCATGTTAAACAACGATGTCACCCTGCATGAAAACCAAAGACTGCTAGGATAGCCACCAAAATCATAACCAAACTAAAATCAATCAAGATAAAATTCACCGTCATAACATTCAAAATATAAAACAACAACTGCAACTAAATTAAGACGTCTCTATCTGATGATTGGGAATCCCTCGGAGGAGGTAACCTATGATTGCTAATGAGGCTTCCCACAACCTAAATGAATGTACGGAATTCTTTAAGTTGAGTTTATTAATTTCATTTGGACTAAGTGAATCCAATAGAAAATAGTGGTACCAGGACAAGGGTACCGTAGGATCCTAATCGGTGTCGCTCTAATCAAATTTAATATGCTTCATAACATTTAAAGAACTATAATCATAGGAACATCTGATTTGACATCATAACTTGAAACATTAGAAAAGATAAACTCGCCACGATGAGGAGCTTGGAGCTAGCATTGTGGGCAGCATGACCCCCTTCAACAGTAAGAGGATCTACAAAAACACATCTTTTTGTAGAATTAATCAACAAGCCATATGATTTGGAGGTTGTTTTCTTATGCAACATAAATGCTCACCTCATCTTTAGGCCTTTGCACAGCTCTGTTGTACAATCTAAGCCTTAAATCATCTTAGGATTCATAGGTTATCGTTCGTCACAACCTAAACCCTCACATCCTCCAAGCTATTTGTGTGATCGTTTCACATAAATGTAAGCCCTAAACAAATAAAATTGGCAGAATGAAAAATTTAAATAATTTCTCCTCTAAACTAAAGCCAAACAATAGGATAGACTGGGAAGTCACCGAGGTTCTCCTCCGGATCTATGACATCCCTTAGTCCATCCTTTGGATTCAAAAATAAAATGTTCCAAATTTGAGTCATTCCCTTTCACTCCTCTATGTTTGGTTTCATTAAAACGTCCTATCCTTTGACCTCTTTGAAGATAATATTTCCTGATTTTATCGAGAGTTTTCTTAGGTAACTTCGGTTATGTAAGATGTAATTAACTATAAGGGCTTACCCTTATAGAAAGTTTTTCCAAACCCAACTTAATATAAGCCTTATTTATATCTTTGTATTAAATAGGGGAACTTGTCAGCAAATAAAAATGATTCTCATAGACCAAACGAATGTCATACATTTCTTTGTTTATCTGATCAACCCTCACTCTCCAGTCTTGTGTTTATCTTTTGAGATAGGTACAGGGTTTGAGGTACAATGCTCTTTCATTTAAAATATGAAAAATATGGGGTCAATTTGATTTCATATTTTTCTAAACTATATATATATATATATATATATA
>JXCR01004785.1:24793-98048 GCA_002079205.1 Phalaenopsis hybrid cultivar
TATATATATATATGAAAATATAATGTCAATAACTCCTGGCGACTCCGCTAGGGATGAGCCATCTTCTTCATTTAAATCAAAAAATTTTATCTTCATTCATCGGTAATGTGTCCATGTCCCTGTTGGACCAAATTACCCTTCTTCCGTTGGCATGCTTTATCCATTTCTGTCTTAGGAAAGTACGACCAACTCTTTTGGACTTCAGGACCGTCTGTTCAATCTCCTTTGAACAGGAAGGTTTAGGAGGCCATTAAGGACTTTTTATTTTTTGTGTGGGGTCGGACCCCCAATAGGTGTGTTGGTGGACTAGTTCCATCTGGGCGTTGTGCGCTGTAAAGTTGGTCCCGCTTTGGGTTCTGAACTGCACTCTTTCCCTTTTGAGTTTGATTTGTTATTTTGCAAGTTAAATTGGATGTGACGTGTTGTGTGTGCTCTTTAAATTTTCCTTATATTAATTAAATTTTTCTAATTTTAAACTAGTTTTACTAAAATTTTAAAATCTCCAAAAATTAAATAAAGACTTACCCAGTCTACAGATCGACCTCTGTTAATTTTTAGTACTCACACTAAGACTACGAGGTATTAGCTAAATAGCTAACCACAAAGCTTTCTTTTTTTTAAGCTGCAACAATGGCGTTCCGAATGCTTACCTTTTCCTGCAACCTCCCGACGAGCCGCATTACCCGCAACTTTGCTCCCACCATCAAGTTTGGAGCAAAATTTGATGATCTCAAGATTGTTCTTGGGAAAACCCCGTTCTTCATAATGAAAGTCGCCGCTCTAGAGGTTCAAGAACCATCTGTTGAGTTAACTTGAGCTACCCTCAGGACTTCCCCTCTTATAAGAAGGTCAAGAACACTGCCACCACAACACCTACTAAGCATGTTGTTCCTGTCTCTGCTAAAGTAAAAGAGGTTATGATCGTTGAAGACCAGACTGAAGAACTGGTTGTTCTGCAGTCAGTATTTGAAATTGGATCAAGTTCAAGGACTGTACCATTAACCTAAACCTAAAGGAGAAACTGTAACAGGAAGGTTCGGAGGGTAACCAAAGCCCAAATTTCAAAGGAAGTACCTATTGATGAGGATCTTCACTAGGATGAGCAAGGTTACCAGAGACCTATCCACTTCTACAAGGGAGTAGGTTCCATCCCTTATTGGATACCAATAGGTACAAAAGTATCTAGAAGATCGCTGCTACTTTACCGTCACTTCATGGACATGGTGGGGTGATGAAGAACCCTACTCCTATCACCTGAGTCAGTTCAGTTTCCCAGAGACTAGCTGCTAAGGAGGGATGTTCAGTTGGCGAGTTGCTCAAATGAGTGAGACGTGTAGTATCCCCTCACATGAAGAAAAAAATTTTAAGGAACGTCAGATCTGCCTGGAGATCTCAAAAGTCAGTTGAAGCTTTGCCTGCTCGCATTCCAATATGGTTTTGTCTGGGGAGCAGAGTTGATACCACCATTGTTACTACCAATTCTACCGTCACTAGACCTGCGGGCAGTCGACCAGTTAAGTCACATCTGGGTCTGAGAATTCTATCAACTACTGGTAGATGCACCATTGCGAAGAACTCAACACAGAAATTCTAACCGTCAAAAGCATAGGGCTTTTCTACGCAAAGAAAGAAGACGCTAGGAGGCAGGAAATTTGCTCACCCCTATACCTGAGGGGAAAAATCTATGATCCAGGCATTAGAGAGACCTTTTTTAGCTTGCCTACCATAATGGATGAGTCCGAGTTTTCTCTAGACCTAGAGACACCAGGAGTTTTAGATGATCTTTGTGAGGGTTGCCCGACATGCAATGCCGAAATTCCTACACATACACTAGCTCTAGGGGCATTTGTGGAATGCTAGAATTGTAACATTCTCCATCTAGAGCACTACAGTATTTTGGAGGAGTACACATCCACCAAGGATGGATTTTAGAGCACTGATCACCTAATGGAGGAGTCATATATTCCCCTGTAGACAGAGACAATACCAGCTTGGATTCCCGCTGATAGTCAAATGAGGGAGCGCCCTCGACAGCTGCCATTAATCACCATGGCAGAATTTGATAAATTAATTAAAGTAAAGAAAATGGAATTTAAATTTTATGAAGAAGTTCAAGGAAGGTTCATCAATATATTAGAAGGCTTGGAGCTATACACCAGAGTTTTCTCCAAAAGCGACGAAAGAAGCATCCTTGATTGCATCTTTGATCTAAGAGACGGGGGTCGAGCATGCCTTATGATGGAGAGAACCTATTCTGAAACATAGAAATGGATGTGTGGGAAAGGAAGAATCACCAAAAAATATGGATGTTGTTACAACTTCACCAAGGACAGACAAGGAAATCCCCCAGGGATTTTGAGACATGATGAGGTAGACCCGTTACCTCCCATGATAAAATGGATGATTAAGAGAATGGTCTGATGCGGCATACTTCCAGTCGACTGTATTTGTAACAGCTGCATCATCAATATATACGATGAAGACGACTGCATTCCTCCACATATAGACCCATCATGATTTTTTGAAACCTTTTTTTACAGTCTCTTTCGTGAACTGAAGCAACATTTTAGTCGGAAAAGAAATTTATATCATTGGCCCCAGCAAGTTCAGAGGATTCATAGAGATTCCACTACCAGTGGGTTCAGTGCTAGTTCTTAAAGGAAATGGAGCAGACGTTGCCAAAGACTACATTCCAGGGGTACGATACTATAGGGTGTCCGTGACTTTTCGAAGAATGGATGACAGCAGAATGCCATATGGATTTTAGCTATACCCGAAGTTGGAGGAGCTACTGCCATACGAGCTATGAGAGGGTTACACTAAGCACATGCAAAGGGAACTCTTGTCCTGGAGCATGGTTTAGTAGGCCAACTCGATCAGGAGCTCACCCCACCAAAGATGGACACTTAGGAGACACCTTTTTGTACTGCATTTTGACACAGAAGATATGATGATACATGTACCAGATATGCTCAGCTTGTGATATGTACTCAGCATGAGATATTTTCAAATGTACTTTTGATGCGTTCAACATATTGTACCTTTTGAGGCTTCGGCTTGTACTCAATCTATAACACTTGTTGAAGCAGATTAATGTAATCTCTTTCATAATTTTGTCTGTTTGCTCAATTGCCATTTTGTACGATGGATAAAAGCCATGGAACCATACGTTAGTTCAGGACTGCAATGAACAAAGAAAAAAATAATAAAAACTTGATAATAATAAAATTCAAATAAAAACTCTTTTTTGAAATCATCAATCAACTAAAATTGAATTAAAAAAATATATTTTGAAAATCAAAATTGATTAAAACAACAAGAAAAGAAAATAAATCTGTTCAGTTGATTCTCTCAATTTTGAGGTCTCTTACTCTTTGCTCGCATAGCACGACTATCCTTGTCTATACTAATTCTCTTCACAATCCCCGTGAAATTTTACATTCTGCAAAATCTGACAAAAGTTTACATATCTTTCCCACCAATACCTATCTTCACATGACACACATCTATGAGTTCAACACCACAAAATTTCTACACTATATTCATGTCATTCTCAGAGCTAATCCCAAGATGCCAACTCTTTTCCCGCTACCCATTCGGGTTAGATATGAGTCCCAATGCTTTCCTCCCCAACATAATAGATATTTTCTTTGTCACTATTATTGTTGGATATGAGTCCCAGTGCTTTCCTCCTTATTATGACACACATTTTTGAGATAGGAGTAAGACTCCCTTAAACGAAACACAACATCCTATTCTAAACCGTTTGAGATCGGTATAAGACCCCCTTGAATGGGACCACAGAATCCAATTCTCTACACACATCTTCGAGATTAGTATAAGACCCCCTTTAATGAGACCACGACATCTGATTATCTACACACATCTTTAAGATAGGTGTAAGACTCCCTTGAACGGAACATCGCATCCTATTCTCAACCTGCTGAAATTGGTGTAAGTCCCCCTTGAATGGGACCACGACATCTGATACACCTAAAATATATAGTGTTTTTAGACACATTTTTATACCTATTTTTGAGATATTGCATTTTGATATACACCTAAAATATAGTATTTTTAGACAATACACCTAAAATATATAGTATTTTTAGACACATTTTTATACCTATTTTTGAGATATTGTGCTTTAATGGAAGTATTTTTGTGCAAACTGATACACCTAAATTATATTATGTTTTAGACACATTTTTATACCTATTTTTGAGATATTGCGCTTTAATGGAAGATATTTGTGTGTTTTGCAGATACATGGTAAAAGTGGAAAAAATGCTTAAAGGAGTGAAAAATAATGAAATTTGGAATAAAAATGTGAAAATTTGTGCAAAAGAGTTTTGGCGCTTAAGCGTCGATTAAACAGAGAAGGTTGTGCCTAAGCGCGGAGACCCCACGCTTAAGTGCCAATAGCAGTTACTAGACGAATAAAATCAGTTTTCATGAATTTTGAAGAGGTTTTTGAGGCACACATTGGCTTAATAGGTGGTTGTAACCATCATGGATAGAAATTATCATGAATGGATGCGTCTTTTGGGCTAATACATCAAATCAAGTCACATTTTGAAGAGATCCCAAGGCACCACTTGAAAAACTATAAAAGAAAGAAGAGAAGACTTAGAAAAGAGTCCTGAAAATATTGGCAAGTTTTGAAAGTTCTTTTCTAGGGAGTTAGTAAGAGATTTTCAAGAACCACTTTTTATTTACTTTATCCTTTTTGTTATTTTCTTTTGAGTGATTCTAAGAGAGAAGAGATTCAAAGGAACTTCAAGAATTTTATGGAGGACTTGAGATAAATTTTATCTTTTTGTTTTAGACTACTTTTGGTTTTAATATAGACTTGTTGTTGGTTTGACAATGATTTCTTCTTTTAAACTAAAGTGTGGTTTTATTTTCTAGATTTTGATAGCTTTATTTATTTTTTTTCTTAAAATGATAAGTAATTAAGTTTTGGATGGAAGTTGTGGAGAGATTGGAGTTGGAAGAAGTTGTGATGATTTAAATCCATGCACTTCATTTACTTCTTGATTTGTCCAATCCAATGTATTCTGAGTAGTTTTCTTTATTTTTTCCTTAAAATGATAAGTAATTAAAGTTTGGATGGAAGTTGTGGAGAGTATTGATCTTTAATGTTCTTCTTGAAATGATAAGTAATTAAGTTTTGGATGGAAGTTGTGGAGAGTATTGATCTTTAATGTTGGAAAGAAGTTATGATGATTTAAATTTGGATGGAAGTTGTGGAGAGTATTGATCTTTAATGTTGGAAAAAGTTGTGATGATTTAAATATTAAGTTTTGGATGGATGTTGTGGAGAGTATTGATCTTTAATGTTGGAAGAAGTTGTGATGATTTAAATCCATCACTTCATTTACTTCTTGATTTGGACAATCTAAATGTTAAAATTTGTTGCGAGAACATGAAAGAACCAGCTGGTATTGTCTTAGTCAACAATTGAAATGAATCACATGAGGTTGTATGAATGAGAATGTAGTTCATATGATTAAGTCAAATAAATAGGGAAATATTCATTGATGGGTGTAGAGTTAGAAGACTAAAGTGACAAGTTAAAGCCTCCAATTTGGTTTATTTTTTTAGGTTCTGATACGAGAATGTTAGTCCCCAGGTGGAGGGAATCGAAGGAACTCTAGAGTGAGAGCTAGTATCTTCCCTGCCTAGCTGGTCTTCTGAACTATTCAAACATTAAATTAGCTAATGTTTTTTATAGCATCTCCAGTAAGGGTAAAAAATATTATTGCTCCTATTTGACACAACACAATTTGCATACTACTACAATAGAATTTCTATACTTATTACTGATTTATGATAAGAAGAAAGATATTTTCATATTAAGTACTTTTCTTCTACAAAAACTTTAGTTATCTTTTTAAATTGTTATGTTTCATTATATCAAAAATACCAAAAATATTTAAATTTTAAATTCCTGCAAAAATTGTTTTTAGTTTAAGTAATTATCTTTTTAAAAATAGAAAAACTTTTTAAAAAGTGCATATTGCATAATCTTCCTTGTGGGCTCGTATTCAGGTCTTAATCAAAAAGTCCTATATTACTTGATAATGATACGTATACTTGTGTAGTATCCCAATATAACTATATATCAATTAAAAAGTTAAATTCTTATTTTTCGTCAGAATCAAGTTTTTGGTTTTGTTGCAAAATAAGGAAATATAAGTGAAAAAATACCATCACAATTATTATTATACTGTGCATAAGCATTAAGTAGGAGATCAAGTTTTTGGCATCGTTGCATGGGAAGAAAATTAAGTAAATTTCTATTTTTAGAAAGTCTTATTTAAATTTTAAATATTATATCTTATTTTGTATGTTTTATTTTATTTTATTTTATTTTATGTTAATGTATGTGTAGTTCAGGTTCTGAAGAACTAGTGTCCTACAATGTTGAGTTAGAAAGAACTATTAGAAAAATCAGAAAAACAAAAAAAAATTAAAAATCTTGAAAAATCTAAAAAAAATTACAGAAATGGCAAACCAAAATAATCAAAATGTTGAAATTCATTAAGAGTTTAGACCTTTAAGAGATTATGTCAACCCTACTGTAGATGAACTTCATTATAGTATTCAAAAACCTACTATAGTGGCTAATTTATTTAATCTTAAACCTATTATTATCTAAATGGTATCAAATAATCAGTTTGAGGGATCACCAGCTAAAGATCCAAATTTACATCTTACCAATTTTCTAGAATTGTGTGCTATATTTAAATACGATGGTGTCTCAGATGATGCCATAAAACTTAGGATATTTCCTTTCTCACTGAGGGATAAAGCTAACATGTGCTTGAATTTGTTAGCACCTGGATCTATCAGAAATTGGGGTGATTTAACACAAAAATTCCTTGCCAAATATTTTCGACCATCAAAAACTGCAAAGCTTATAAATGATATTACATCTTTTAATTAGTTTGAGGGGGAATCTATTTATGAAGCATGGGAATGATTTAAGGAACTCTTAAGAAAGTGTCCACACCATGCTATACCAAATTGGTTAATAATTCAAACCTTCTATAATGGATTAATTGGTTCTCTTAGATCTATTATCAATGTCGCTGCTGGTGGTTCATTTATGTTAAAACCATTTCATGACGCTTATGCTTTAATTGAAGAGATGACTACCAATAATTTTTAATGGCCTTCTGAGAGGGTGAATTCAAAGAAAGTAGCCAATATTCATGAAACTGATGCATATACTATGTTAGCAAATCAAGTTGCTGCAATTTTAAGGAAGTTAGATCAATTTGGAATTAATTTTCCTCAACCAATTTCCATGATTGAAGAGAATTCATTAGGCCAAATTGAAGATTCTCAAGCATCACTAGAAACTTTGAATGCCATAAATAATAAGCAAAATAACCTATATTCCAATTATTACAACCCAGGTTGGAAGAACCATCCCAAATTTAACTGGAATAACAATTTGGGAGGTAATAATTAGTAATGGGGGAACAACCAAGGAAACCCATTGAGAAACTAGAACAACCAAGGTAATAATAATTATAGATCTACTTATCCTCCAAGAATCAACAATAATACACAATTTAAGGATAAGAAGTTGTCTATAGAAGAAGTGGTGTTAAAAATGGGTAATCAATTACAAAGTCAAGGAGCTACAATTAGAAATATTGAGAATCAACTTGGGTAAATTGTAAGTTTATTAAGTAATAGATCTCAAGGAACACTTCCTAGTAATATTGAATCAAATCCAAAAGACCAGAATAAAGAGCAAGTTAAATCCGTACAACTTAGAAGCAGAAGAGAGTTGGAAGGTAGGGTTCAAAAAGAGATTGAAGTAGAGAGAGAAGAGATTGAATAATCAAAAGAGGACGCTCCGAAAGATTCTCAAAGGCTTATTTCTTTGTCAAAAATTGATTTAGAAAAACCACCACCTCCATTTCCTCAGATACTTCAACAACAGAAGTTGGATAAGCATTTTTCAAAATTTTTGGAAATATTTAAGAAGCTTACAATCAATATTTCATTTGTTGAAGCCTTAGAACAAATGCCAAGCTTTGTAAAGTTTATGAAGGATATTCTCAACAGAAAAAGGAAGTATGAAGATGATGAGACTGTTGCACTAAGTGAGGAGTACGGTTCTATAATTCAAAAGAAACTTCATGAAAAGCTTAAAGATCTTGGTAGCTTTACAATTCCATGTGCAATAAGAGACAAATTTTATGGGAAAACTTTATGTGATTTAGGTGCAAGCATTAACCTTATGCCATTATCAATATTTAAAAGATTTGGATTAGGCAAAATAACCCCTACTATTGTAACTCTATAGTTAGCAGATCGTTCAATAACCTATCCTAAAGGAGTTATAGAAGATGTCCTAATGAAAGTAGATCAATTTATCTTTCCTGTTGATTTCATTATGCTAGATATGGAGGAAGATAAAGAGATACCGTTTGGGGAGACCTTTCCTATCCACAGGAAGAGCAATGATAGATGTGCAGAAAGGGGAATTAAGAATGTGTGTCAATGATCAAACTGTTACTTTTAACATTTCAAAATCAATGAAATACCCTGCAAAAGGTGAAGATGATGAATGCTATAGAATTAATGTTATAAGATATCTGAGCGAATGTCATTTCAAGACTACTTATGAATAAAAATTTGAAGAAAAATATTTAGAACACGAGCAAGAAGAGGAATTAGATCAATGTGTAAACCTTTTTAAGGAAGATTCAAGTTATGTTCAAGAAAGTTTTGAAATTTTGGACACGATAGACAAAGATAAATCCTTTTGTCATCTGCTGAAAAACCTCCAGAACTTGAGTTGAAATTACTTCCTGAACATTTAAAATATGTCTTTTTAGGAGATTCCTCTACTTTACCTGTTATAATTTCCTTGAAGTTAATAAAGGAAGAAGAAGAAAAGCTGATGAAAGTTTTGGAAAAATTTAAGAAAGCCTTCGGATGGACAATTGCTGATATTAAAGGAATCAGTCCTTCATTTTGTATGCATAAAATTAATCTAGAAGAAAACTGCAAACCCACCCTAAACCCTGATCCATAAAGGAGATTAAATCCTATTATGAAAGAAATTTTAAAGTGGTTAGATACTGGAATAATCTACCCTATTTCAGATAGTGCATGGGTTAGTTAAATTCACTGTGTTTCTAACAAAGGAGGAGTAATTGTAAATATGAATGAGCATAATGAGTTGATACCTACTAGAAAAGTTACAGGGTGGCCAAATCTTGCCACTAGGAAAGAACATTTTCCACTACCCTTTCTAGATCAAATGTTGGATAGACTAGCTAGGCATAAATACTTTTAGGATCAGGTTATCACCAAATTTAAATATCTCTTGAAGATCAAGAGAAAATAGCATTTACCAGTCCTTATGGTACTTTTTTGTTTTAGAATAATTCTCTTTCGTTTATGTAATGCCCCTATTACATTTCAAATATGTATGATTATAATTTTTTGTGATTTAATTGAAAAATGGATTGAAGTTATTATGGATGACTTTTCATTATTTGGAACTTCATTTGACTCGTATTTAGAACATTTATCTAATGTTCTTAAGCGCTGTGAAGAAATAAATTTAGTCCTTAACTGAGAAAAAATGTCAATTTATGGTAACAGGAGGAATTGTATTAGGTCATCAAATATCAGAAAATGGTATGAAAGTAGATCCTGCTAAAATTCAAGTGATTGCTAATTTACCTTATCCAAGAAGTATAAGGGAAATTAGGAGTTTTTTAGGACATGCTCGATTCTATAGGCGATATATTAAGAACATTTCTAATATTGTAAGCCTTTATGCCATTTACTAGAGAAAGATGCAATTTTCAATTTTGATGACGAATGCCTAAAAGCTTTTAAATTATTAAAATAAAAATTAATCACTACATCAATTATAATTTCACCAAATTGAGAAAAAACTTTTGAACTTATGTGTGATGCAAGTGATTATGCTATTGGAGTTGTTTTAGGACAAAGATATTTGATAAAATTTTTAAAGTTATTATTATGCTAGTAAAAGTCTCTTAGAAACTCAAGTTATACAATAACTGAATAAGAGTTATTAGCAATAGTATATGCCTTTGATAAATTTAGACATATTTGATTGGAACTCATTGTATAGTGCATACAGATCATTCTGCTATTAAGTACTTAATGAACCAAGACTTATAAGATGGATTCTTCTTTTACAAGAATTTGATTTTGAAATAGTAGATCATAAGGGAACTAAAAATAAAATTGCTGATTATTTTTCCAGAATTGAATTCGAAAAACCACTCTGTTTTGAAAAAAAAATTAATGAACATTTTCCAGATGAAAAATTGTTCACTGTAAATGAGTGGCGTGTTCTGTGGTATGTCGATATTGTGAACTATATTGTTAGTGATCTTAAACCCTAAGGAATGACATACCAACAAATGAGGAAATTTATTTCTGAAGCTAAGACTTATTTTTTAGATGACTCATATTTATATAAACAAGGAAATGATCTGATCATTCAAAGATGTGTACCATTAGAAGAAACTTAAGAAATTATCCAAAAATGTCATAATTCTGATTTTGGGGGACATTTTGGTGTTGATAAAACAACATACAAAATACAAAAATGTCATAATTCTGATTTTGGGGGACATTTTGGTGTTGATAAAATAACATACAAAATTATTTGGACTTTATTGGCCTACAATTTTTAGAGATGTTAATGCTTATATCAAAACTTGTGATAGATGTCAAAGAGTTGTAATATTTCTAGAAGAAATGAAATTCCCCTCAATTATATGCTAGAAGTTAAAATATTTGATGTTTAAAGATTAGATTTCATGGGACCATTTTTACTATCTTTCGGAAATTTATATATTATGTTAGCAGTGGACTGTGTATCCAAATGGATAGAAGTTATTTATTTACCTCGATGTGATCCTCAAAGTGTTGCAAAATTTTTGAAAACAAACATATTTGGTAGATTTGGGATGCCGAGAGTTAGCATTACTGGTGGGGAAAGTTATTTCAGAAATGTCATTATGGAGAAGTTATTAAAGAAATATCATATAAATCATAAGATTGATATTGCTTATCATCCTCAGACATGTGGTTAGGTTGATTTATCCAATCAGAAACTAAAAGAATTATGGAAAAATTTGTGAATCCAACAAAAATGGATTGATCAGTCAAACTTGACTATGCTTTGTGGGCTTATAGGACTTCATAGAACTTTTATAGGAATGTCCCCATATAAGCTAATATTTGGGAAAGCTTGTCACTTACCAGTTGAACCTGAGCATAAAGCATATTAGGCTATTAAAGAGTTCAATGATAATTTAAAAGATGCTAGTGAGAAAAGATTGTTATAATTAAATGAGCTTGAAGAGATAAGGAATGAATCTTATGAGAGTGCTAAGATTTACAAAGAAAAGATAAAAATGTGGCATGATTAAAGGATTCTTACTAAAAATTTTCAGCCAGGGCAACAAGTTTTGCTATATAATGCGGAACGAAGAAAGTGTGGCATGATCGAAAGATTCTTACTAAAAATTTTTAGCCAGGGCAACAAGTTTTGCTATGTAATGCAAGGTTAAGATTATTTCCAGGCAAACTCAAGTCCATGTGGATGGGCCCATTTGTTGAGATAAAAGTTTATCCCTATGAAGCTGTGGATATTAAAGATCCTAATTCTGAGAAAATTTTTAAAGTGAATGGACATAGACTGAAACCTTATTATATAGGGGATCACCATAAATATAATGATGGAATGATGTTGGGTCAACCAGAATGAGAACTAGTTACGTCGAGCTTACGACATTAAACCAAACACTTTGTGGGAGACAACCCATAGTTATCAGTGTATTTTTGCTTTGATTGTTGTTTTAAGTCTTATTAATAAATTTGGGGCAGTACTTTTGAGTTTATTATGTGCTAGTAATGATTTTTAAACTTTATTTAGTGACCTGAACATGTTAGAATGAGAATTTGGACATTAAGTTGACTGGTGCAAAAATGTGCATTGGCTCTTAAGCGCCAGATCCGACGCTTAAGTGTGGCAATTTAATCACATGTGAAAATTTTGATTTCTAGAAGGTGTATCTGCAATTTTGTTGGAATAAACATGTCTTGGCAGTTTTTAGTCGTGCCTAGAAGCCATGAGGAAGAAGTTCATTAGTCAAAGTGCACGGGAGATGTATAACGGTTTCTTAGCCGTTAATATTGAAGGGATATCGGAGAAGATCAACCAGATGGAGAATACTATATATGTATTAGACACTAAGTTACTTTAATTGCATGCTCATCTAGAACAAATTGGGTGGCAACTTAAGATGAAATTCAGCCATACCATTTATGTAGAGGAAGCGGATAAGATGGTGTTCCTTAAGCAAAAGTGGATCAAAGATGATAGTATTAGAGCTCATCACCACCGTTCGTTTTATCAACCCTATATTCTTGGAGAGACTACTGAGAGATAAAAATTTGTTCCTACTAATGAAGAGTGGCATTAAGTTAAGTGTTATGAATTGTGTGTTTGGAGTCATGGTTTTAAGAGTGTTAGTGTTTATGTCTTGGGTTTAGTGTTTTTGTCATTTCTGTGTTTAATTGTAAATGTGCGTTAAGTGTTTTGTACTTAAGAAAATTTACTCATCCAAGACTATTTGGAGAGAGAACTAGGTGTTAAATGTGTTTGTACTTGTTTGTGAATTAATATAAGTTTGTTTTTGTGAAAAT
Source organism: Phalaenopsis hybrid cultivar (assembly GCA_002079205.1). Lineage (NCBI taxonomy): Eukaryota > Viridiplantae > Streptophyta > Magnoliopsida > Asparagales > Orchidaceae > Phalaenopsis > Phalaenopsis hybrid cultivar. Next base: position 37,526 of record JXCR01004785.1, read on the forward strand.
TTGTGTTATTTTTAGCCTCGAATTGAACTAATTATTATGGAAAATTTTGAGAGAGAACGGAGTTATAGGAAGTAAAAATAGTCATTTAAGTGTTATGAGATCATTTAGGGGTGGTTCACTTTGGCTAATAGTACATTTTACTTAAACTTAAAAATTTCAAAAATTGTGCACTAGCGCTTAAGAGCAACTTACCCGCGCTTAAAAGTGAATTTTTGTTTCGAAAATACCATTTTTAACACCTCCTATAGTCTTCCCCAACTCGAGTTTGCGATTTTGAGGGCTAGGGCAAGTGAATTTTCGAGATTTCTTGGTGGAATCAAGTGAAATTTGCTATATCCAAGTTCTTTGAGGTAAGAGCTTCACTTCTATGCAAAAATTTTGGATTTTCACCATAAATTTTAAGCACATTTAGAAGATTTCAAAAATTTACTATTCCTGGTGAAAAGTGAAGAAAAATCTATGTAAATTGCTTGAGAAGTTTAGTTAGTGCTTTTGGAAGTTTAGTTTAGTGATTTAAACTTGATTTTTAAAGTTATTTTTAGAATTTATCAAATTTGTAGAATGACACCAAGAGAAAAGGACCAAGGAAAAAAGCCCATTAGATTCGAGCAAATTTGTCAGTTCAAAAGCTCAGGATCGATATATGGATGCTCTACAATCACGAAAATTGGTTCAGGAGCGATGTTTTAAGAGTCCAGGTGGAGAAGTGGAAGACCCGATAGTCCGCTGATAGTGGGAACAATTCTATTGTTTCTTTGTTGTCGCTGTAATTTCTGTTGTAAGGAAGTTTTATGCAAATCTCCCAGAGGCTGAGGATGATTGAGTTATGGTTTGAGGGAAGTTGGTACCTTTTACTCCAGAGGTAATCAACTTGTTTTACCATTTACCACCAGATACTTTGTGTTTTTATGCAAATTATAGTCCTATGGAAGCGGAATTAGACGAGATCATATCTTATTTGACTATTGGAAGAGGATTTTTGGATGATTTCTAATGTCAAAGTTGTGTGCACCATCAAAGTATTGGCACTATTTAATATCTGCTTGTCTGCTTCCTGCAAATCAACTCAGTGAAGTGACCAGAGAGAGAGTGACGTTGAATTATTGTATTCAGGAGGGAAAGCCCATCAACATAAGGGCATTGATCTATCACACTATCATCAGTTCAGCTGCTGCTGCTACTACTACAGGTATGGGATTTGCTTCTTTGATATTTTCTTTATGCGAGCAGGTTGGAGTAAAGTATGATAGTCGGGAGGAAGTTTTGTTGCCTCTGAAGCCCATTATGAAAGTGAATGTGAAGACTTATTCAGAGCATTCAATTTTTGGCTGGAGAGGATGATTTTCCAGGATCCATGGATTAGAGACGTCTGTTGCATCTACCTTTGTTGCATCTTCATCAAGACCATCTGCTTCACGTGCTTCTACATCTTGAGGTGAATTAACTGAGACTCAAGAGCAGTTATTATAGAAGATGATGACTCATATCCACTTTACCGCTGATAAAGTTCAAAATCTAGAACAATTTGCTAAGCATACAAATAGGTATAATAGGAGAAAGAGTGACTTTGTGGAGAAATTATACTCAGCTCTGGAGGGCCTGATTAGAGGTGACATAGGAGTAGTATTTCCTTAATATCATCATTATCATGACTATAAGCCTAAAGAAAAATGGTATAGTGGCGATTCTAAGAGTGGCGAGGAGTAGAGATGAGAGATGAAGTGTTGGACTTGATTTGGTTTGATGTATTGTTATGTTTGTGTTTTGTTATGGACTCTGTGATGTAGTACTGCAACAGATGCAGTTATGTGATATTTTGGACTATGTTTTATGTTTTGTTTTGAATTTTTATATTCTATTATTTTTGTGATTGTTGTGTTAGATAGTAATTTTTTTTTAAATTTTAGGGTAGTAACTGTTTTTGTTTTTAGTACTGTGGACTGGTTAGTCTAGAACTTAACTTAATTCCATGTCTTATTTTTAAGTTAAAAATCTTGTTATCTTAGATATTAATTTTAAAATTTAGAAACAGCTACCCTGTATTTTTCTTTTATCATGTTAGTGTGTCGTTTGCTTTTATACCCACTCTTTAGAAGTCTATTGAATCTCTACATATTAAACTAAAATAAAATGTTAGAAAATTTGATCAAAATTGATTTTACTCTTGTCTTTAGTTTTATACTTATATAATTAGGATATAAAAATTCATGTTAGCATGTTATTTCAATTTTCATTCCTGCCTATATAATTATCTGATGCTAAACTATTTAATCTATTAAAAAAAATTAAGTTTGGGGGAGGGATGAAAAACATTTTCAAAACTTGAATTTTATTTATTCTCAAATGAACTACAAATGAATTTGGAATTTTAAAAGAAAAATTGATTATGTATATGAAGTTATATTAGGGAAGTAAAATTTTATTTTAAGAAATGAGTATAGGAATTTAGTTGAACTTTTGAGTAATGAAGAAAATCTTTAAGTTAAAAGTTTTTAGTGTAGAAGTTAAAATTTTTAGTAATGAAGAAAACTTTAAGTTAAAAGTTTTTATATGAGAAAATGATTAATATAAGTAAATTAAGTAATGGATAAAAACTTTTAAGTTAAAAATTTTTAGTATAGAAAATGATTAATATAAGTGAGTATCTTTAGTAAGAAAAATTTAAATAATTTAGGCTTTTATTTTTAATACTTAAATTTATTTTATTAAAATGATTTTCAAAACTATTATTATATTTATTAGTAAAAGTTTTATATCAAGAATTTATTTTAGGAAAGGAGAAGTGGATTTCAAAATCATTAAAGGTCTATCCAGATATAGTAATCCTCTCCTAAAAAAGAAAAAAAAAGAAGAAAAAAAGAAAAAGAAAATGAAAAGAAAATGAAAAGAAAAGAAAAAGAAAAGACAAAGAAAAGAGCTGTAAGGGAGGAGAAGCTTGAGAATTAGTGCCTAATCAAAAATTGGTTCTACATTTGATCTTTTTAAAGTATAAGACTTGATAAAATCTTAAGCTTATAAATATAATATAGTAAGTAAAATTATTTTTAATAAAAATTTTTAAGTAGAGAAAATAAAAGAACTAAAATCTAAATTTAGAGAACTTACAATATTTCTAAATTAGATAGGAACTCATATTTTCATAGTTCTTAACATTAAAAATTTTCAAACTTTAAGTTGATCTCATTTACTAATTATTTTTTTCTAAATTGGACTACTATATTTCTAATCCTAAATTTTAGTAACTCCTAAAGCAACTCATATACATATCATACATATTTGGTTTTTTAAAGATTGAAGTGTCACTTGAGGACAAGTAACATTTTAAGTTTGGGGGATTTTGATAATACACCTAAAATATAGTATTTTTAGACGTGTTTTAATGATTTTAGCACATTTTTATACCTATTTTTTAGATATTGTGCCTTAATGGAAGGTATTTTTGTGTTTATCTTGCATATACAAGTAAAAATGGAAAAAAATGCTTAAAGTAGTGAAAAAGGATCAAATTTGAAGCAAAAAGGTGAAAAATTGTGCAAAAGAGTTTTGGCGCCTAAGCGCCAAATCCGGCGCTTAGGCGTCGGTTAAATAGAGAAGGTCGCGCCTAAGCACCGAGACCCCGTGCTTACGTGCCAGTGGCAATTACTAGTTGAGTAAAATCAGCTTTCACGAATTTCAAAGAGGTGTTTGAGGCATCCACTGACTTAATAGGTGGTTGTAACCACCATGGACAAAAATTATCATGAAAAGATGCGTCTATTGGGCAAATACATTGATTCAAGACACATTTTGAAGAGATCCCAAGGCACCTCTTGGAAAACTATAAAAGAAAGAAGAGAAAACATTTTGAAGAGATCCCAAGGCACCTCTTGGAAAACTATAAAAGAAAGAAGAGAGGACTTAGATAGAGCTCTGAAAATATTGGCAAGTTTTGAAAGTTCTTCTCTAGGGAGTTAGTTCGGAGAAATTTTCAGGAACCACTTTTATTTATTTTATCCTTTTTATTATTTTGTTTTGAATGATTTTAAAAGAGAAGAGATTCAAAGGAACTTCAAGATTTTTGTGGAGGACTTGAGATAAATTTTTATCTTTTTGTTTTAGACTACTTTTGATTTTAATTGAGACTTGTTGTTGGTTTGGCAATGATTTCTTCTTTTAAACTAAAGTGTGGTTTTGTTTTCTCCATGAATTCTGAGTAGTTTTCTTTATCTTTTTTCTTAAAATGATAAGTAATTAAGTTTTGGATGGAAGTTGTGGAGAGTATTGATCTTTAATATTGGAAGAAGTTGTGTTGATTTAAATCCATGCACTTCATTTACTTCTTAATTTTGCCAATGCAGATGTTAAAATTTGTTGTGAGAACATGTAAGAACAGGGCTGGTATTATCTCAGTCAACAATTGGAAAGAATCACATGAGATTGTATGAATGAAAATGTAGTTCATATATTTGAGTGCAAATAAATAGGGAAATATTCATTGATGGGTGTAGAATTAGAGGACTTTAAAGTGTAGTGCAAATAAATAGGAAAATATTCATTGAAGGGTGTAGAGTTAGAGGACTTTAAAGTGACAAGTTAAAGCCCCCAACTTAGTTTATTGTTAGGTTATGATACGAGATGTTAGCCCTTAGGTGGAGGGAATTGAGGGAACTCTAGAGTGAGTGACTGCAAATAAATAGGGAAATATTCATTGAAGGGTGTAGAGTTAGAGGACTTTAAAGTGACAGGGTGTAAATAAATAGGAAAATAATCTTTGAAGGGTGTAGAGTTAGAGGACTTTAAAGTGACAGGTTGTTCATATGATTGAGTGCAATAAATAGGGAAATATTCATTGAAGGGTGTAGAGTTAGAGGACTTTAAAGTGACAGGTTAAGAAATAGTCATTGATGGGTGTAGAGTTAGAGGACTTTAAAGTGACAGGTTAAAGCCCCCAACTTGGTTTAGAAATAATTTTTGAAGGGTGTAGAGTTAGAGGACTTTAAAGTGATAGGTTAAAGCCCCCAACTTGGTTTATTGTTTAGGTTCTGATACGAGATGTTAGCCCCAGTGGGAGGGAATTGAGGTAACTCTAGAGTGAGAGGGGTGTAGAGTTAGAGGACTTTAAAGTGACAGGTTAAAGCCCCTAACTTGGTTTATTGTTTTGTTTTTGATACGAGATGTTAGCCCTCAGGTGGAGGGAATCGAGGGAACTCTAGAGTGAGTGCTAGTATCTTCCAATGGAGTGAGAGCTAGTAACTTCCCTGCCTAGCCTATCTTTAGAACTATTCAAACTTTAAATTAGCCAATATTCTTTATAGCATGCTAGTAAGGGTAAAGAATATTATTGATCCTATTTGGCACAACACAATTTACATTCTTCCACAACAGAATTTCTATGCTTATTACCAATTCATGATAAGAAGAAAGATATTTTCATATTAAGTACTTTTCTTCTACTAAAACTTTAGTTATCTTTTTAAGTTGTTATTATTTCGTTAAAATATCAAAAATACCAATAATATTTAAATTTTAAATTCCTACAAAAATTGTTTTTATTTTAAGTAATTATCATTTTCAAAATAGAAAAACTTTCTAAAAAGTGCATATTGCATAATCTTTCTTGTGGGTTCGATATTTAGGTCTTAATCAAAAAGTCCTATATTATTTGATAACGATACGTATACTTACGTAGTATCCCAATATAAATATATATAAATTAAAAAGTTAAACTCTTTGTTTTCTTCAGGATCAAGTTTTTGGTTTTGTTACAAAATAAGGAAATATAAGTGAAAAATACCATTAGAACTATTGCTATACTGTGCATAAGCATTAAGTAGGGGATCAACATCCAATTCTCTACACACATTGTTGAGATAGGAGTAACACTCCCTTTAATGGAACATCACATCCTACTCTTAAACCTTTCAGATTGGTATAAGACCCCCTTTAATGGGACCACGACATCTAATTCTCTACATACATCTTCGAAATAGGAGTAAGACTCCCCTGAATGGAACATCACATCCTATTCTCAACCTTTTGAGATTTCTGTAAGACCACCCTTGAATGGGACCACGACAACCAATTCTCTACACCCATTTCAAGATAAATGTAAGACTCCCCTGAATGGAACATCTCATCCTATTCTCAGCCTTTTGAGATTGGTATAAGACCCCCTTTAATGGGATAGCGACATCCAATTCTCTACACACATCTTCAAGATAGAAGTAAGACTCCCCTGAATGGAACATCGCATTCTATTCTCAACCTTTTGAGATGGTTGTAAGACCTTTTTTGATGGGATTACGACATCCAATTCTCTACACTCCCCTGAATGTAACATCGCATCCTATTCTCAACCTTTTGAGATTGGTATAAGACCCCCTTTAATGGGACCACGACATCCAATTCTCTACACACATCTTCAAGATAGGATTAAGACTCCCCTTAATGGAACATCACATCTTATGCTCAATCGTTTGAGATTGGTGTAATACCCCCTTGAATGGGACCACGACATCCAATTCTCTGCATACATCTTTGAGATAGGAGTAATACTCCTCTGAATGGAACATTGCATCCTATTCTCAACCTTTTGAGATTGGTGTAAGACCCCCTTTAATGGGACTATGACATCCAATCCTTTACACACATCTTTGAGATAGGAGTAAGAATCCTCTGAATGGATCATCACATCCTATTCTCAACCTTTTAAGATTGTTATAAGACCCCCCTTAATGGGACCACGACATCCAATTCTCTACACACATCTTTGAGATAAGAGTAAGACTCCCCTGAATGAAACATCACATCCTATTCTCAACCTTTTGAGATTGATGTAAGACCCCGCTTGAATGGGACCACGACAACCAATTCTCTACACCCATTTTGAGATATGAGTAAGACTCCCCTAAATGGAACATCACATCTTATTCTTAACCTTTTCAGATTGGCATAAGACCCCCTTGAATGGGACCACAACATCCAATTCTCTACACACATCTTGAAGATAGGATTAATACTCCCCTAAATGGAACATCACATCCTATGCTCAATTGTTTGAGATTGGTGTAATACCCCCTTGAATGGGACCACGACATCCAATTCTTTGCATACACCTTTGAGATAGGAGTAATACTCCTTTGAATGGAACATTGCATCCTATTCTCAATCTTTTGAGATTGGTATAAGACCCCCTTGTATGAGACCACGATATCTAATTCTCTATACGCATCTCCGAGATAGGAGTAAGACTCCCCTAAACCAAACATCACATCCTATTTTCAACCTTTTGGGATTGGTATAAGACCCCCTTTATTGGGACCATGACATCCAATTCTCTACACCAATCATTGAGATAGGTATAAAACCCCCTTAAATGGAGCACAACATCCTACTTTCTATCTTCGGGGTCAGTACTGAAATTCTGATTCTTACCTTGGAGTCCTTTCTGGCATAATGCATTTAATGGTAGCCATTTTTTAACTAAATCAAGTTCGGACGTAATGTCCCTAGCGGTAGCTCGAACTAGTTTAGCCTTTTTCCTCAACGTAATGTCCTTAATGGTTGTCGCCCTCTACACAATTGTCACCCTTTTGAGTTGGATGTAAGTCCCTGTGCTTTTCATCTTGATTCGGTCCTATCACACAATCTTGTTCTCTAAAATTATCAATGTTGAAATAAAAATTAAATAATGAATTTGAAATCGAGTCTCCGCCTTAATCATCAGTTTTCTAGATGGTTATTTATGGAATCTCTTTTTATTTCCACAGCGAGAGTATCTGTTACTCCCCAGCAGAAATAATTGTTACTCAATCATATGCTCCTTCTATGTCTGTTGACTTAAGAGTTTGTATTATTTTTGTTGATCTCGTCGGTCAACGCCAATACACGGGATGTGCTTTCCCAGCACACCACACCTATTGGGAGTCCATTTGTTAACCTCACTTTTGGTTGAGGTTTAGTTTTCCCTCTTTAGTAGCCTAGGGTCTAGCCATAAGACTTTCCTATTGACTATTCCTAGAGAACTAGAAAAAAAACTCTCACCATTAGAAATTTTAAACTCCTCTTTGCTCAACTTGAAGCTCTACATATTGATCATAACCTCTAACACTTAGTAGGGGGGTCACTATGGGGGAGCTCAAGGAGAGTTCCCATAGGACTATCTGACCTTAGGGTTGACTCTGGGTGTTTGTCTCGAGCTATTTCATTCACTTACACTCACTATCACCTATATCCACTCACAATCCTAAAACGCAAATTATTGACTTTGATCCCTTGATCTTTTGGGAGACCATGTAGATGGTCCCCAAAACCCATCAACCCTAGGCTAGGTTTTGGCTAAGACCAGTACATAGAGGTGGGTCCTCAAAAACGATTGACTATTGGTCCATAGCTCATATAGGGTGGTTTGTACCCCAATTCTACCAAAATATCCAACTCGACATATTGCCCCTAAAACTACCCAAATTACCTAAATGCCCTTGAGACCCTAAATTTGACCAAAATCCTCAAATTCACCCAAAATACCAAAATTTATTCAAAAATCATTTCAAACCATTTTAAAATACTCAAATTGCCTAAATCCACCTAAAAATTCCAAGTTTACCAAAATACCCCGCAAAAATTACCGAAATTACAAAACGACCCTTGGCACCCCAAACTTTCTCAAAACCTAAAAAATCACTCCAAATGTTTCCAAAACCAATTTGGACCATTCAATTGAACCCAAGTTGGCCAAGTTGACCATTTTGAGCAAAACCCTCAAATTGCCTTTCAAGGCCCAATATCACCTCAAATGTCCATAAATTTGAGCCCAATTCTCCTAAATTTCAATTATAAACTTAAATTCATCTTTAATTTGACTAATTTAAACCAATTCCAAACCTAATTGGCCAATCTTTGAGCTCAATTTTGATCTAAGTCAAACCCCAATTTTGGTCCTATGACCTATCTCACCTAACTGAACCCCATGGCCTACTTAATTTGCCCCAATTTGAATCCTAAACTCTTCATAACAATCCTACACATCAAAGTTGACCTTCAATTAGCCTTAGTAAACTCCAAATCCAAAAATCCCTTTATTTACCCCAAATTGGCTATTTCTCCAAAATCCACCAAATTGAATGCTCTAACCTCAAAAATTGACACCCAATTTATGTTGAAAACTCTTCATGATATTCCTATAAATTACTCTCAACCATCAATTTGGACTTAGCTCAACCTTAGCCAAACCTAGACCCAATAATAGCCCAAAATGCCTAAATTAAATAAAATCCCAAAATCCTTCAAATTGAGCTTCCAATTGAACTTAAAATCATTTCAATCCTTCACCAAAAAGCTTGATGAGAGTATTCTACACAATGTTGATCAATCAATTTGGGTCAAATTCATGGCAAGCCTAACCCAAACCCAACTTTTAGCCATTTGGACCCAAATTGGACCCATGTACCAAAATTGACTTAGTCATGCCTAAGCCACCAAATTGATGACACCACAACCACCAACTGTACCCTATGGACCATGCTAGACCCACCTAAATTAGCCAAAATGAGCTACAGACCAATGTTCCCTTGATTTAATGGATTTCACCCCATATTTGTCCTAAACTTGAAATATCTCCTTCATCATTGCTTACCCTTGGGGGTTAACCATCATTAAGCATCCCCCTGACCTCCCTGAGCAAAGAAGTGACTGAACCATGGCCAACCACCTCCTCAGCCACCAGAAACAGCCAGCCCAAGGGAGACCCAAGTGTCCAAAACCCAAAATTGAACCTCCCTGACTTAGCTCACTCTCATTGGCCATTAGTGCCTTTCTTCCCTCCACCTCAGCAAGCTTTTGCACCCAACTCTAAGCCCTGAACTCCACTATACAACCATGGCTTTAAATGGAGCTCTCCACAACCAAAGAGAAGAGTGTTTGGATCTTTAAGGAAACTATGCCAAAATCTTACCAGAGCTTTTCCAAACCATCCCAAGTGCAATCTCCTTGCTCTCAGCCATTGATAGCCACCCCATAAAGCTAATTTCTTTACTGAAATTTGCCTTAAAACCAGGAGAAATCTCTCCACACTTCCACAGTGAACCAAACTCTAATTAATTGTGTACACACCATCCCCGTAGTGAAAGAAGCTAATTCCCCACAAAATCCCCCTCTAAAAAAGCCTTTAACATAGCTCTAGACCAACACTTGAAAACCAATTTGATCGAATTCATACCTAGACCATTCACCAAGGCCCGGGACTTCATTCGGAGGGTCGTTGGACCTAATTAAAGCTACCACAACCATCTGATTGAAGCCTCCCCTCTCAGATAAAGGTATTGAACTCTAACCCTAAACAGAGCTTGTCTCGACTCTCCATAAGTATTTACTATATTCCATATCGTATAAACCATATAGATGTACTCGTCTTGAGGAGATGAAGGTTTAGGAACAAACCCATGCAATTTGGTTGAGTCTAGGAAGAGATCTTAAGGTTTTAGTGTGAACAGCTCATGGGTTAGGTCTCTTGGAGACGATAATGGAGAATCATCCGATCGCGCGTGTATCTAATGGACGGAGGAGATCAAGCCGAACAAACCCTCAATGCATAAAGTGCAGTCCGCGTGGAGGCTACATTGCTGGCGGTGTCAAATGACAGAGTGACGGGTGGAGTCTTCAGAGTGGACGAGGTTGAGATGGCGTCGCGTGCATAAATAGAAAAATCTGGGATTTTTTTATTATTTTTAATGCCCAAACTTCAAAAATTCATATTTTTCTCTAAAAAATCATAAAAATAAAAGAACAATACCCTCTTGCTTAGTGAACAGAGGAGAATAATGTGGAAAAAATAAAATTTATTTTCTTATTCCCTGATTTTTAATGAATTAAATACCCTCTATGGTATTTTTATTCTCCATGATTAAATATTGCTCACTATGGCTTGAACTTTTCAGGGTTCATTCCCCATCATAGAGGCCATGTCTTCTGATTTTTCCAAGGTCAGAGGGCATCTCTATGCTTGTAGCCCTACTTTTTAAGCTAAAGCGGCCATTTTGACTTAATTTAATTATATAAATCAAAATATCACTTAAAAAATTATAGGAATAATTTTAGTAGGTTTCCTGTAGTTAGAAAAGTCTAAGAAAAATGTCATGATGTTTTGAACAATCTTGTGAATTTATATAATTAAATAACTTTAAATATATTGTATTAATTCATGTAAATTAAATACTTATAAAAAATTGACAAAATTAATAGCACGCTGTTCATAAATGTCATATTTACTCACTTTAAAAATTTAAAAATTATTTGATTAAGTCTAAGCACTAAAGCTGATTTTCCAAGAAGCCTTGCATTTCTGTATAAAAATAATTATAATAAATTAAATAAACTTAGAAAAATTATGAAACTTAGTTTTCTGAGTTCTTTGTGATCAAGGGCATTTAAGAAAAATAAAATATATTTTTATGAGAATATTTCATTTTTAAATGGTATTTTGAATTAAAAATAATTAAAATAATCAAAATTTTCAAAAATACAAAAATGGTTCAAAATGAGTGGGAATGTCCCTTGGTCACTTAGAATTCATTAAGACATTTTTCAAAATTTTCCTAATTCAAAAAAAAAAATGAATTTTTTAGGCTTATAAGAAATTTTCTCTATTTTCTCACTAAAATAATTATATTAAATAAATTAAGAATCACAAGAAGATAAAATTTGATTCTCTGAGTTTCTTAAATTCAGAGAAGTCTATTAAAAATTTAAAAATTATTTTTTAATTAAAATGTTACTTTATATTTAATTTAATCATTGAAATTGGTTAAAAATTGAATAATAATAATAATAATAATTTAACTCAAAAAATCATGAAATCTTACCTACGTGTTTCTGTGACTTTAGGAAACCTCTAATAATTTTTTCATAAATAAAAACTTTACTTTAAAAAGCTAAATAAATCAACTTTTAAAAATCTTATTTCTTAAACTTAAATAATTATCTAAATTAAATTAAAATTTTGAGAGGTCCACATGTTCTCCTCTAACAACATAATTACCTCATGGATATGACACTTTAAACCCTCAAAGTCATTTGAGTTGTGTTTAATGAGTTATAAGGTGAAGTGCCCCACGGGCAAAGTGGTAATTTTATACTTTGGTGCCTTAACCAAAATTTAGGATTAACCAAGGTAAAATGGGTAATTTTTATCTTAATGAATATGTTTGGATGATTGAAACATAATGGGATAAAAAGGTAGAAATCCACTGACCACCTTTGCACAATGTCAACAAGATTATAAATCTTCTAATCTTCATGACTTGGAAGTTAACCGAATCCAAATGATTCTTAAGTAAGGAGCCTAAGACAGAAAGAGTAAGATCTAATTCTCTTAAGCCCAAAGTTGAGGATGATTTGATTATTTGATAAGAATGCACATCATTTAAAATCAAAACTTTGATGATCACTATTTCACCCATTATGATTGTTGATAGCTTGGTAGTGACCTAGGCTCAATATCTAAACTCAATTGATTAGATTTAGAAGATAATATGATTGGTGATTAACATCTTTAAACATTACAAGCCTGACTTTTAGTTTTGGGCACCACAATATTAAATAAACTAAGCTTACCTTAAGGGAACTCACTCACATAACTCTTAAATGAAACATCAATCGACTGATCAAGTATCATATCCTTGGGATAATCAAATTGTCAAGTTTCACTGAGCAACGGGGTAGTCACGGTCCAACCTCGAATGATTAATGGAATAATATGATCAGTTCAAAATGAACTTGAAATAATTCAAAAGAGCCTCAAAGTAGTTCTAGGTCATTCCCTCAACACTTTGAAACCTTCTAGATATTTTGAAGAGCAAATTGAACTTGTCATATTTTGTTCTAAAATTATCCAGTAGGATCTTCTAAGGTCTAACAAAATCATAACGTGCAATATTTGCAATATTTGGTAACTAACCTTCATCTACACTTGCAATTTAAACTTTCCTGCAATATTATCTACATATCTTGCAAGTACTGACCTTTCAGGTGGTAGAATGAGAAGACTCGTCAGGTACTCTTTTACAATTTGCAGTACCGTTTTTTCTTATATTTTCCGCATTGTACTTTTATGCTTATAAAACTTGCATGTTAAACAATAATTTCATCTGACATGAAAACCAAAAACTGCTAGGATAGCTACCAAAATCATAAAAAAACTAAAATCAATCAAGCTAAAATTCATTACCACAACATTCAAAATATAAGACAACTAAAAATTTAATCACAAATATCACAAAACAAAAACTACAACTAAATTAATACGTCTTTATTGGATGATCGGGAATCCCTCGGAGGAGGTAACCTACGGTTCCTAACAAGGCTTACCATGATCTAAATGAAAGTATGAAATTCATTAAGTTGAGCTTAGTAATTTCATTTGGACTAAGTGAATCCAATTGAAAATAGTGGTACCCGAATGAGGGAACCGTAGGATCCTAACCGGTGTCGCTCTAATCAACTTTATTATGCTCCATAATATTTAAAGAACTATAATGAAAGGTACATCTGATTTGACATCATAACTTGACACATTAAAAAACTTAAACTTGTTACGATAAGGAGCTTGGAGCTAGCATTGTGGGCAGCACAACCATCTTCAACAGCAAGAGGATCTACAACAACACATCTTTCATTAGAATTAAACAACGGGCCATAGGATTTTGATATTGTTTACTTATGTAAAATAAATCTTCACCTCATCTTTAAGCCTTTGTACAGCTCTGCTATACAATCTAAGCCTGACCAAAGAAAAATATGTTAAGATTTTCATACCTATTTTATACTATTTTTAATGATATTGCACTTTAAAGAAAGGTATTTTTGATGTTTTGTTGCAGGAATGATGAATCAGGGTCATTGGAGCAAAAAGATGCAAAAAGAAGCAAATTTAGAGCGAAAAGGACCAAAATGTAGAGCTTTGAACTAGGTCGCTGACGGTGCCCTCGACACCGACGATGGCGAGTTTTCCCGAGGCTACAGGACAAGATTCTCCAGAAGTCCGCCGACGGTGCCCTTGAGGCCGCCGATGGCGAGCTCAGCGGTTATGCCTACTCAAACTTTAGATAAGGCCAAATTTTGAAGGGATGCTTAGGCAACTCTTGGGAAAGCTCATCCACAACTTTAAAAGACTGTTTTGGCCAAAAATTGAAGAAAGGGGAAGAGAGTCTAGAGGTCCTGGATGCTAGAAAGGTTCCAATAATGTGTAAAAATTGTAATGAATTCTTCGAGAGATTGTAAGAGTGAAGGGAAAGTGAGAGATTTCTTCCTCCTTGCTGCTTTGAAGAGGAATTCTATGTGTTAAAAGAAAGGAAGAGATTCAAAGGAACTTCGAGGAGTGTTCTTGGGGAGAAATTAGAGATAAGTTATTTACTNAAATCTTGTGCAAAAAGGACCAAAATGTGAAGATCTGAACTAAGGCGCCAACATCGAGCCCAACGGCGCCGATGACAGACTTTTCCCAAGACTCCATATTTAATTCACTTAGAAGGCCCGCCGACGGAGAGATCGGCGGTTATGTTCAACAATGCATTGGATGAGGACAAATTTTGGAGGGGTGCTTAGTAAACTCTTAGGAAAACTCATCCACAACTTTAAAAGAAGATTTTGGCCGAAAATAGAGAAGGTCCTGGATGTTAGAAATATCCTGGAGGTTAGAGAGGTTTCATTAGTGTATAGAGAATTTACTAGTGTCTAAATTGTGAGGAATTCTTCGAGAGAATGTAAGAGTAGAGGGAAAGTGAGAGATTTCTTCCTCCTTGCTACTTCGAAGAGGAATTTTGTGTGCTGTAAAATTAGAGGAACTTTGAGGAGTTTGCTTAGGGAAAAATTAGAGATAAGTTTATTTACTTGTTGTAGTTTATATGACTTTGCTTTTATGTATGAATTCCATGTTTTGTTGTGTTTTCCCAATGAGATCTGAATAGTTTTCTCTATCTTTCTTCTTGTCTTGAGATTTGTGAAATGGTGATTTGAATTGGTGGAGCCATGAAAATGTTAAAGAAATTGTGATGATCTTTTAACTTTGATCTTAATTTACTTTCAATCTGGCCAATTGATTTGTCAACTATGTTGAGTTTTATAACTAAAGTGAAGATTACATCCAAGATTTAGGGAGGTCAAAGCCCTTATTTACAACTAAAGTGAAGATTACATCCAAGATTTAGCTAAAGTGAAGATTACATCCAAGATTCAGGGAGGTCAAAGCCCTTGGAAGTTGGGTGCAACCAAATAGGGAAATAAAATTATCGAGTGTAGAATTGGAGATTTTAGAGTGACAGACTAAAATCCCCAATTCGGTCATATCATTTGGGTGTTAAAGTGTAGACGTTAGCCCTCAGGCGAGGGGAACGTGGGAGCTCCGAATGGAGCGCCGGTATCCTCTTAGCCTAGCCGCAGATTCAGTAAACAAGTGTAGGATTAGTCAATGTTCTTTATGCCTGGACCAAAGGGTAAAGNATTAGCCCTCAGGCGAAAGGAATGTGGGAGCTCCAAAGTGATAGTCGGTATCCTCCTAGCCTAGCTGCAGATTCAGTAAACAAGCGTAGGATTAGTCAATGTTCTTTTAAAGGGTAAAGAATAGGTATGCTTCTATTTGACATAATAAAATTTGAACTAATTCACTTTATCCATTAACTATAATTTCTTGACAAGGAGAAGTATGCTTTCTTATATATTGAATATCACATTTAATCCCTCATTAGTATCTTTAGTTATTTAATAGTTATTAAAATTACATATTTATTTCAATTGCCTATTAGTGACAGATNGAACCTTCATTAGAATAATTAGCTACTTAAGATTTATTAAAATTACATATTTATTTCAATTGCCTATTGGTGTTAGATAAGCAAATTGAATTCCATTGTTGCAATTAAGTATTTCTTTTCTAAAATCTTAGTTCGTAGTTCTAATATTACTCCCTGTGGGATCGATATCTAGGACTCCNTTTATTTTTCTAATATCTTAGTTCGCAGTTCTAAACCACTCCCTGTGGGATCAATATCTAGGACTCCAATAGATCCCTATATTACTTGAGCGATACGTATACTTGCATTGATAAGTGTGACTTTACAATTATTGAATATTTATTACGTCNGTATGTATACTTGCGTTAATAAGTGTGACTTTACAATTATTGAATATTTTATACATACATCTTTATCGAATCTATAACTGCGATACGTATACTTGCGTTGATAAGTGTGATTTTACAATTATTGAATATTTTATACATCCATCTTTATCGAATCTATAACTGTTATTAAGTTTGTTGATAAGTGTGACTTCACAATTATTGAATATTTTATACATACATCTTTATCGAATCTATAACTGTTATTAAGTTTTTGATATTAAATACTTGTATTTTTAAGCATATATATAATTAAATCTTTTAGCAGCAGTATTAAACACATAAACGTTTAAGCATATTTAAAGTCGCTGTCAAGTTTTTGGCGCCGTTGCCGGGGAGTAAACAAGAATCATAATTAGAGTAACAGACAAATTAGGGTTATTAAAAAAATTTTACTTGAATTGCAACCTATTTTAATATTTAGTTAACTGTTTTACTGTACTGATTTCAAATTGTATGCGTAAATTTGGACCTGAAAATTTTATACCCTACGATTCAAAATTAGAACGCATTGTTAAAAAAATTAGAAGATTGAAAAGAGAACCTAGAAATTCCGATACAATGGAAAACAACATGAACAATCAAGGAATAGAAAATGAACACCAACCTAAACCCTTACGAGATTATGCAAATCCTATAGCAGATGAAATTCATTTATCTATCCAAAATCCTGATGTAGTTACTAATTCATTTGAGCTTAAATCTGTTATTATCCAAATGGTACAAAACAATCAATTCGGAGGTACACCAAATGAAGATCCTAATCTTAAATTTGCTATTATCCAAATGGTACAAAACAATCAATTCGGAGGTACACCAAATGAAGATCCTAATTCTATTATCCAAATGGTACAAAACAATCAATTTGGAGGTACACCAAATGAAGATCCGAACTTATGCTAGTTTTTTAGAACTTTGTGCTACCTTTAAATATGTAGAGTTTCAAACGATGTTATTAGACTTAGACTTTTTCCTTTTTCACTCAGGGATAAGGCTAAGTGTAGTTAAATTCGTTAGCACCAAGATCTATTAGAACTTGGGGAGAACTTTCACATAAATTTCTATCCAAATATTTCCCTCCATCTAAGGCCTGTTAAACTTAGAAATGACATAACATCACTTGGTCAGATTGATGGAGAGTCAATATATGAAGCTTGGGAGAGATTTAAAGATCTTCTTATTCATGTCAAATTGATGGAGAGTCAATATACGAAGCATGAGAGAGATTTAAAGATCTTCTTAGGAAATGCCCTCATCATTCGTTACCAGATTAGTTGATAATTCAAACTTTTTATAATGGATTAGTAGGATCACTTAGATCGATTATAGATGCTGCGGCTAGTGGTTCTTTAATGACAAAACCTTTTGATGAGGCTTATTCGTTAATAGAAGAGATGGCTACCAACAATTTTCGATGGCCCTCTGAAAGGCTAAATCCTAAAAGTATGGCTAGTATCCATAATTCTGATGAAATATCTATGTTAGCTTCTTAGATTGTTGCAATATCAAAAGAATTAGATCATTATGGAATGAATTATTCTCCAACACCTCGTATGATGGAAGAGAATTCATATAGGCAATTTGTGGACGTTCAACCTTCATTTGAGACTTTAAATACTATTACTAAACCCAACAACCCTTATTCAAACTATTATAACCCAGGTTGGAAGAATCATCAAAATATTAATTGGAATAACAATTCTTCTACAAATCAACAATGGGCAAACAACCCAGTAAACCCATTAGGAAATTCATCCAACCCAATGTTAATTATAGACCTTCTTATCCTTCAGGATTTAACAGTAACACTCAATTTAAGGGAAAGAAGATGTCTATGGAAGAGTTGATATTAAACATGGGTCAACAATTGCAGAATCAATGAAATTAATTACAAATTCAAGGAAATCAATTCCAAAATCAAGGAACTGCTATTAAGAATATTGAAAATCAGTTAGGGCTTATCGCTACTGTGCTTAGTAATCGAACATTGGGAACTCTTCTTAGTACAGTGGAACCAAATCCTAAAGATCAAGGAAAAGAACAAATCAAGGTGATACAATTATGAAGTGGAAAAGAATTGGAAAAAAGAGTATAGAAAGAAATGGAAACTAAAAAAGAGAAAGTGGATACCGATAAAGAAAAGGATCATGAGTACCCAAATTTAGAATATCCACTTACACCAATGAAAATTACTGTGGAGAAACCTCCACCACCATTTCCTCAAAGACTGAAGCAACATAAACAGAATAAAAAATTTTCAAAATTTTTAGAAATTCTTAAGAAGTTAACGGTGAATCAGCAACATAAACAGAATAAACAATTTTCTAAGTTTTTAGAAATTCTTAAGAAGTTAACGGTAAATATTCCCTTCGTAGAAGCTTTAGAGCAAATGCCCAATTATGTGAAATTTATGAAAGTTATTTTGAACAAGAAAAGGAAGTTCACTGATAATGAAACTGTTGCACTTAGCGAAGAGTGTAGTGCAATTATTCAGAAAAAGCTTCCTGAAAAATAAAAAGGTCCTTGCAGTTTCACTATACCGTGTGCTGTCGGTGAAAGATTTTATGGAAGAGCTTTATGTGATTTGGGAGCTAGCATTAATCTAATGTCTCTATCAATTTTTAAAAGATTAAGATTAAGAGAAGTCTCACCTACTTCTATAACTCTTCAGTTAGCAGATCGTTCGGTTACATATCCTAAAGGAGTTATAGAAGATGTGTTAGTAAAAGTGGATAAATTTATCTTTCCTATGGATTTCATTGTTTTAGATATAGAGGAAGATAAAGAAATACCTATCATTTTAGGGAGACCATTTTTAGCTACTGGAAAAGCTATGATAGATGTTCAAAAAGGAGAATTAACGATGAGAGTTAACAATCAAGAAGTAACTTTTAACATTGTGAAATCTATGAAAAACCTTGTTGTTGAAAGAGATAATGAATGTTTTCGCATTGAAATTAGTGAACATTTATTGAATGAACATTTTAAAGTACGTTTTGAAGAGAAAGAACAATTTGAAGATAGTGATGAAGTTATTTTGGACGAATTAGAAAATGAAGAATTAGATTATGTTCAGGAAAGATTTGAGATGCTGGAAATTACAGAAAATAGTGATAAGAATCTATTTCCGTCAATTATAAAACCACCTGAACTTGAGTTGAAAATATTGCCTAGCCACTTGAAGTATGTGTTTCTGGGAGACTCATCTACATTACTTATTATTATATCTTCAGCATTAAGTGATTTACAAGAGCAAAGACTGTTAGATACATTAAAAAGATATAAGAAAGCTTTTGGTTGGACCTTAGTTGATATTAAGGGAATCAGTCCTTCATTAAAAAGATATAAGAGAGCTTTTGGTTGGACCTTAGCAGATATTAAAGGAATCAGTCCTTCGTTAGATACATTAAAAAGATATAAAAAAGCTTTTGGTTGGACCTTAGCTGATATTAAGGGAATCAGTCCTTCGATATGTATGTACATAATTATATTAGATGAACAATATAAACCAAGAGTTGATCCACAAAAGAGATTCAGAATTATACTGGATGAACAATATAAACCAAGAATTGATCCACAAAGGAGATTAAACCCAATGATAATGATATTAGATGAACAATATAAACCAAGAGTAGATCCACAAAGGAGATTAAACCCAATGATGAAAGAAAATAAAGCTTTTGGTTGGACCTTAGCTGATATTAAGGGAATCAGTCCTTCAATCTGTATGCACAGGATTATATTAGATGAACAATATAAACCAAGAGTTGATCCACAAAGGAGATTAAATCCGCTGATGCATTTGGTTGGACCTTAGCTGATATTAAAGGAATCAGTCCTTCGATCTGTATGCACAAAATTATGAAACCAAGAGTTGATCCATAAAGGAGATTAAATCCAATGATGAAAGAAGTAGTTAAGAAGGAAATTTTGAAATGGTTAGATACCGAATTATATATCTAATTTCAGATAGTGCGTGGGTAAGTCCAATTCATTGTGTTCTTAAGAAAAGAGGAGTGACTGTTGAAACAAAGGAAAATAATGAATTAATATCTATCAAACAAGTTATTGGGTGGCGTATTTGCATTGATTATAGAAAATTAAACACTGCCACCTGGAAAGATCGCTTCCCTTTACCATTTTTAGCAAAAAATAGATAGATTTGCTGGACACAAATATTTTTATTTTTAGATGGATATACCGGTTACCATCAAATTCCTATTGCTCCTGAGGATCAAGAAAAGACATATTTACTAGTCCTTTTGGTTACGATCAAATTCCTATTGCTCCTAAGGATCAAGAAAAGACAACATTTACTAGTCCTTTTGGAATATATTGCTCCTGAGGATCAAGAAAAGACAACATTTACTAGTTCTTTTGGAACTTTTGCTTTTCTAAGAATGCCTTTTAGATTATGTAATACACCTGCAACATTCGAGAGATGTATGATGTCTATATTTAGTAAGTTAATTGATGATGGATTGGAAGTATTTATGGATGATTTCTCTGTATGTGGGACATCATTTGACGCATGCTTAAATTATCTTGAAAAAGTTTTGGAGTTATGCGAAAGAACTAAAATATCATTTGACGCATGCTTAAATTACCTTGAAAAAGTTTTGGAGTTATGCGAAAGAACTAATTTTAAATTGGGAGAAATGTCAATTTATGGTTGCATGAGGAATTGTTTTAGCACATAAAATTTCAGAAAATGGTATGGAAGCAGACCCTGCAAAAATTCAAGTTATATCTAAACTAGTCCTACTAATGTAAGTGAGGTTAGGAGTTTTCTTGGACATGTTGGTTTTTATAGGCATTTTATTAAAGATTTTTCAAAATTTACCAAACCTATATGCCAACTTTTAGAAAAGGACAAGAAATTTGAATTTACTGAAAGCTGTTTAAATGCCAGATTTCTTGGACATGTTGGATTTTACAGGCGTTTTATTAAAGATTTTTCAAAAATTACTAAACCCTTGGACATGTTAGATTTTACAGGCGTTTTATTAAAGATTTTTCAAAAATTACTAAACCTCTACAGGGACATGTTGGTTTTTACAGGCATTTTATTAAAGATTTCTCAAAAGTTACTAAACCTCTATGGCTTTAGAAAAGGACAAGAAATTTGAGTTTACTGAAGACTGTTTAAACACCTTTGAGTTATTAAGATTTTACAGGCGTTTTATTAAAGATTTTTCAAAAATTACCAAACCTCTATGCCAACTTTTACGCTTTATTAAAGATTTCTCAAAAGTTACTAAACCTCTATGCCAACTTTTAGAAAAGGACAAGGTTTGAATTTACTGAAAGCTGTTTAAATGCCTTTGAGTTATTGAAGGAAAAATTAATCACAGCAAATTTACTGAAAGCTATTTAAATGCCTTTGAGTTACTAAAGAAAAAATTAATCACAACCCCTATTATAGTTTCACCTAACTGGGAGAAACCATTTGAATTGATGTATGATGCTAGTGATTATGCTATTGGAGCTGTCCTTGGACAAAATATGAAAAGATTTTAGCTGTTTAAATGCCTTAAAGTTATTAAAGGAAAAATTAATCACAACCCCTATTATAGTTTCACCTAACTGGGAGAAACTATTTGAACTGATGGTGCGAGGCTAGTGAATAGGCTATTGGAGTGGTTCTTGGATAAATGTACGAAAAGATTTTTAAAGTGATATACTACGCTAGAGAAAAATTAATCACATGCCCTATTATAGTTTCACCTAACTGGGAGAAACCATTTGAACTGATGTGTGATGCTAGTGAAGAGAAAAATTAATCACGACCCCTATTATAGTTTCACCTAATTGGGAGAAACCATTTGAACTGATGTGTGATGCTAGTGATCTATGTTATTGGAGCTGTTCTTGGACAAAAGTATGAAAAGATTTTTAAAGTTATATAGTACGCTAGTAAAACTCGAGGCTGCCTTGGACAAAGATATGAAAAGATTTTTAAAGTTATAAACTATGCTAGTAAAACTCTTAATGATGCACAAATTAACTATACTGTTNGCAGATTAAATTTCGTTGTTGCGATTGAGTATTACTTTTTCTAAAATCTTAATTTGTAGTTCTAATATTACTCCATGTGGGATCGATATCTAGGACTCCATTAGAGCCCTGTATTAGTTGAGTCATACGTATACTTGCGTTGATAAGTGTGACTTTAAAATTATTGAATATTTTATACATCCATCTTTATCGAATCTATAACTGTTATTAAGTTTTGATATAGTTGCTGAGGATTTAAATATTTTAGCAGCAGTATTAAATACTTATATTTTTAAGTATATATAAGTTCTTTGTCAAGTTTTTGGTGCCATTGCCAGAGAGTAAACAAAAATAATAATTAGAGTAACAGACAAATTATGATTATTAGAAAATTTTTACTTGAATTACAACTTATTTTCATATTTAGTTAATTGTTTTACTGTGTACTGATTTCAAATTGTATGTGTAAATATGGACCTGAGAATCTTATACCCTATGATTCAAAATTAGAACGCAATGTTAGAAAAATTAGAAGATTGAGAAGAGAACCTAGAAATTCTGATACAATAGAAAACAAGATGAACAATCAAGGAATAGAAAATGAACACCAACATAGACCCCTACGAGATTATGCAAATCCTACAGCAGAAGAAATTCACTTATCTATCCAAAATCCTGATGTAGCTGCTAATTCATTTGAGCTTAAATCTGTTATTATCCAAATTGTACAAAATAATCAATTCGGAGGTACACCAAATGAAATCACACCTCGCTAGCTTTTTAGAACTGTGTGCTACTTTTAAATATGACAGAGTTTCAAACAATATTGTTAGGGCTAGACTTTTTCCTTTTTCACTGAGGGATAAGGCTAAGATGTGGTTAAATTCATTAGCACCAGGATCTATTAGAATTTGGGGAGAACTTTCACAGAAATTTCTATCCAAATATTTCCCTCCATCCAAAACTGCTAAACATAGAAATGACATAACATCGTTCTATCAAATTGATGGAGAGTCAATATACGAAGCTTAAGAGAGATTTAAAGATCTTCTTAGGAAATGGTCTCATCATTCGTTACCAGATTGGTTGATAATTCAAACATTTTATAATGGATTAGTGGGATCACTTATATCGATTATGGATGCTGCGGCTGGTGGTTCTTTAATGTCAAAACCTTTCGATGAGGATTATTCTTTAATAGAAGAGATGGCTACCAACAATTTTTAATGTCCCTTTGAAATGGTAAATCCTAAAAAAGTAGTTAGTATCCATGATTCTGATGCAATATCTATGTTAGCTTCGCATATTGCTACAATATCAAAGAAATTAGATCATTATGGGATGAATTATTCTTCAACACCTCCTATGATGGAAGTAATATCAAGGAAATTAGATCATTATGGGATGAATTATTCTTCAACACCTCCTATGATGGAAGAAGAAATTAGATCATTATGTAATGAATTATTCTCCAACACCTACTATGATGGAAGAGAATTCATTTTAGATCATTATGGGATGAATTATTCTCCAACGCTTCCTATGATGGAAGAGAATTCATCTGGGCAATTTGTTGATGTGCAACCTTCATATGAGACCTTAAATGCTATTAATAGACCCAACAACCCATATTCTAACTATTATAACACATGTTGGAAGAATCATCCAAATTTCAATTGAAATAACAATTCTTCTACCAATCAACAATGGGCAAACAACTCAGTGAACCCATTTGGAAATTCATCCAACCAGGGAAATGTTAACTATAGACCTTCTTATCCTCCAGGATTTAACAGTAACACTCAAATTAAGGAGAAGAAGTTATCTATGAAAGAACTAATATTAAACATGGGTCAACAATTACAGAATCAAGGAAATCAATTACAGATTCAAGGAACCGCTATTAAGAATATTGAAAATCAATTAGGGCATGTCACTACTGCGCTTAGTAACCGAACATTGGGAACTTCTCCTAGTACTGTGGAACCAAATCCTAAAGATCAAGGAAAAGAACAAATAAAGGCGATACAATTACGGAGTGGAAAAAAATTGAAAACAAGAGTACAGAAAGAAACAGAAACTGAAAAAGAGAAAGTGGATACCGAAAAAGAAAAGGATCATGAATACCCGAGAAAGAGAAAGTGGATACCAAAAAAGAAAAGGATCATGAATACCCAGATTTAGAGTATCCATTTCCGAAAAAGAAAAGGATCATGAATACCCAAATTTAGAGTATCCATTTACACCAATGAAAATTACGGAAGAAACCTCCACCACTGTTTCCTCAAATATTGAAGCAAAACAAATAGAATAAAGAATTTTCCATATTTTTAGAAATTCTTAAGAAGTTAACGGTAAATATTCCCTTCGTAGAAGCTTTAGAGGAAATGCCCCATTATGTGAAATTTATGAAAGATATTCTGATCAAGAAAAGAAAGTTTGCAGATAACAAAATTATTGCACTTAGCGAAGAGTGTAGTGCAATTATTCAGAAAAAGCTTCCTAAAAAATTAAAAAATCCTGGCAGTCTCACTATACCATGTGCCATCGGTGAAAAATTTTATGGAAGAGCTTTATGTGATTTTGGAGGCAACATTAATCTTATGCCTCTATCAATTTTCAAAAGATTAGGATTAGGAGAAGTCTCACCTACTTCTATAACTCTTCAGTTAGCAGATCGTTCAGTTACATATCCTATGGGAGTTATAGAAGATGTGTTAGTAAAAGTTGATAAATTTAGCTTTCCTATGATTTTCATTATTTTAAATATGGAGGAAGATAAAGAAATACCTTTCATTTTAGGGAGATCATTTTTAGCTACTGGAAAAGCTATGATAGATGTTCAAAAAGGAGAATTAACTATGAGAATTAACGATCAAGAAGTGACTTTTAACATTGCGAAATCTATGAAATACACTGCTGTTGAAAGAGATAATGAATGTTTTCGCATGGAAATTAGTGAACATCTATTGAATGAACATTTTAAAGAACATTTTGAAGAGAAAGAAAAATTTAAAGATAGTGATGAAGTTATTTTGGACAAATTAGAAAATGAAGAATTAGATTATGTTCAGGAAAGATTTGAGATGCTGGATATTATAGAAAATGCTCATAAGAATCTATATCCGTCAATTATAAAAACACCTTAATGAGAATCTATAGCCATTTGAAGTATATGTTTCTGCGAGACTCATTTACATTTTCTGTTATTATATCTTCAGAATTAAATGATCTGCAAGAGCAAAGACTGTTAGATACATTGAAAAGGTATAAGAAAGCTTTTGGTTGGACCTTAGCTGATATTAAGAGAATCAGTCCTTCGATATGTATGCACAAAATTAAATTAGATGAATAATATAAGCCGAGAGTTGATCCACAAAGGAGATTAAATCCAATGATGAAAGAAGTAGTTAAGAAGGAAATTATTAAAGCGTTAGACACTGGAATTATATATCCTATTTCAGATAGTGCGTGGGTAAGTCCATTTCATTGTGTTCCTAAGAAAGGAGGAGTGACTGTTGAAAAAAAAGAAAATAATGAATTAATACCTATCAGATAAGTTATTAGTGGCGTATTTGCATTGATTATAGAAAATTAAACTCTGCCACTAAGAAAGATCACTTCCCTTTACCCTTTTTAGACCAAATAGTAGATAGACTTGCTGAGCACAAATATTTTTGTTTTTTAGATGGATATATCGGATACCATCAAATTCTTATTACTCCTGAGAATCAAGAAAAGACAACATTTACTAGTTCTTTTAGAACTTTTGCTTTTTGAAGAATGCCTTTTGGATTGTGTAATGCACCTGCAACATTCCAGAGATGTATGATGTTTATATTTAGTAAGTTAATTGATGATGGATTGGAAGTATTTATGGATGATTTCTCTATATTTGGAACATCATTTGACACATGCTTAAATTACCTTGAAAAAGTTTTGGAGTTATGCGAAAGAACTAATTTGGTTCTGAATTGGGAGAAATGTCAATTTATGGTTGCATGAGGAATTGTGTTAGGGCATAAAATTTCGGAAGATGATATGGAAGCAGACCCTGCAAAAATTCAAGTTATACTAAACTAACACCTCCTACTAATATAAGAGAGGTTAGGAGTATTATTGGACATGTTGGTTTTTTACAGGCATTTTATTTAAGATTTTTTAAAAATTACTAAACCTCTATGCAAACTTTTAGAAAAGGACAAAAAATTTGAATTTACAAAAAGCTGTTTAAATGCCTTTGAGTTATTAAAAGAAAACTTAATCACAGCCCCTATTATAGTTTCACCTAACTGGGAGAAACCATTTGAATTGATGTATGATGCTAGTGATTATGTTATTGGAGCCGTCCTAAGACAAAGGTATGAAAAGATGTTTAAAGTTATATACTGCGCTAGTAAAATTTTTAATGATGCACAAATTAACTATGATATTACTGAAAAAGAGTTAGTGACTATTATGTATGCTTTAGACAAATTTAGATCTTATTTAATTGGAACTAAATGTGTTGTGCATACTGATCACTCTGTTATTAAATATCTGATGCAAAAGAAGGATGTCAAACCAATGTTAATTAGATGAATACTTTTGATGCAAGAATTTGATCTTGTGGTTATTGATAGAAAGGGAACTGATAATCAAATTACTGATCATTTGTCGAGACTAGAAACTCATGAATTATCTGACACCGAGAATGAAATTACAGATAGTTTCCCTGATGAACAACTTTATAATATTAATGAGTGGAAAATACCATGGTATGCTGATATTGCTAACTATATTGTAAGTGATATTTTTCCACCGATGCTGACACTGCAACACCAAAGAAAATTCATTCATGATGCAAAACCATATTTTTGGGATGAGCCTTATTTATATAAACAATGTAAGGATCTTATTATGAGAAGATGTGTACCTTATGAAGAAACCGAGCTAATCATTCAAAAATGTCATGATTCTGAATTTAGAGGACATTTTGAGATTGATAAAACTCCGTATAAAATTTTACAAGCTGGATTTTATTGGCCTACTATTTTTAGAGATGTTTATAGATATATAACATGATCGATGTCAACGTGTAGGCAATATATCTAGAAGAAATGAAATGCCTCTGAATTTCATGGCAAGCTGGATTTTATTGGCCTACTATATTTAGAGATGTTTATAGATATATAAAAACTTGTGAACGATGTCAACGAGTAGGTAATATATCTAGAAGAAATGAAATGCCTCTGAATTTCATATTAGAAGTGTTGTCAACGAGTAGGCAATATATTTAGAAGAAATGGAATGCCTCTGAATTTTATGTTGGAAGTTGAGATCTTTGATGTTTGGGCATTAGATTTCATGGGACCATTTATTCCTTCATTTGAGAACTTATATACATTAATTGCAGTAGACTACGTTTTAAAGTGGATTGAAGCACAAGCTTTACCTCGTTGTGATGTTAAAAGTGTTTCAAGATTTTAATAAAAAATATTTTCACTAGATACGGAATGTCTAGAATGAATTTCACTGATGGAGGATCCCATTTTAAAAATAAATACATTCAGAGATTGATAGAAAAATTTAATATTATTCATAGAATCTCTGCTGCCTATCATCCACAAACTAGTGGGTTAGCTGAAGTTTCTAATAGAGAGATTAAACAAATACTTGAAAAGACTGTAAACCCTAGTAGAGTAGATTGGTCCACTAGACTGGATACCACATTATGGGCCTACACGACTGCTTATAAAACTCCTATTGGAATGACTCCTTACAGACCGATTTTTGGAAAGACTTGTCACTTACCAGTAGAATTGGAGCATAAAGCATATTGGACGATTAATGAATTCAAAGAATTTAATTCAATTATATTTGAAAGATTCTAGTAAGAAGAGATTGTTACAATTAAAGGAATTGCAAGAGTTAATAAATGAATCTTATGATAATGAAAAAATTTATAAGGAGAAACTAAAGTTATGGCATGCTCGGAAGATTAACCAGAAGAACTTTGAACTAGGACAAAAAGTTTTGCTTTACAATACTAGGCTGAAGTTATTTACTGGGAATTTAAAGTCTTATTTGTTAGGACCCTTTACTGTAACTCAAGTTTATACTTACGGAGCTGTTGAAATTGAAGATCAGAAGACTGTAAATAGATTTAAAGTAAATGGAAATAGATTAAACCATTATTTTGAGGGTAAAAGACCAAATTTTAAAGAGGTTTTGATGATCAGTCAACATGAATAACACCTGAATAGGTCGGGCTGACGACGTTAAACCAAGCGTTTTATGGGAGGCAACCATTATCTTTACTTTTATTGTGATTATATTATTTTTTATTTAAAATTATCGTTAGTTTGTGGTAGTATTGAGCTCTATTACTCTTATTTACCCTTGAGTCATCATAAGAATTGGATCCATAGAAAAAAATTGGAAAGCATTTGGACTAAAGCAAAATTGTGCAATTTTTGCCTTAGGCACCGACGGTGCCCTCGACGCCGTCGACGACGGGTTTTTCCCGAGAGTCCAGGCAAAATAAATACAAAAGCCTTGCCGACGGCACCCTCGACCCTGCCGACAGCGAGACCATCGAGATGGCGGTTTCTGGAGTTTGAATGGCAGTTTTTGGTGGTTTTTGGGCAGGAGTTACCCTTTTAAACTCCCAAATTTGATTCCTAAGTTCATATTCCCCCAAAAATGAAGTGAAACTCAACCAATTTTAGTCCTATGGAGTCCAATTCCTCTGATAATCGTAGAATGTGAGTGTTTAATCGGCTAAAGTTTATTAGTGCGGAAGCGCAACAAAGCTTCAACAAGGTACTGATGAAGAAAAGATTGATCAAGGAATGAGGATTCGTAAATTGAGGATTAAATAATCCCTCGACGGAAAGTTGAAGAGATGATAGTGCGGCAAAGATGGGAAGTGTTGTGCTATACTACCGTTGCTATGGTTGTTCCTGTGGTGAAGGAATTTTATGCAAATTTGCACGGAATCAATCAGGGAGCATTTATGTGCGAGGTAGATGGATAAATTTCACTCCCGCATGGATCAATGAATTATACATGATCGAGAACGTTCCTCTCTGCCACTATTCCAACTTCGTCCCGACAAGAAGCCAAATGAATGAAATTTACCAATATTTAAAGGACGAAACTAAAGACTGGGAAATGAGAGAAAACGAGTATGTTAGTTTTTCTGGGACACTCCTAAATCCCGTTTCAAAACACTGACACTTCTTCATTTCTGCGAAACTGTTACTGACAATGAAGATCAATAAGTTTCTAAAGAAAGTGCTATTCTGAATTACTGCATCTAAATGGGACTGTCGATCGATATTGGATCAATAATTGTTAGGTCAGTTTTGGGCCTGATAGTTCACGGATCAACTTATGGGCTTGGAAACCATTCTACAATTTTATCACTTTGAAGTCACTTCCAAGTATCCTACAAAAATTGGGAAAAGGTACTTCTACCTTGGAAGCCTTTGGACCCAACTAAGAGTTTCCTAGCTTTTGAAGATGAAAATGACATGACTTATATGGTAGATCAGGCGTCTCAAAATTCACTACTGATTCAACCCTTAGTTCTTAACAAGATTGGTGATCCTGCGCAGAATCAAGAAATTGGAGAAGGAGGTACAAAATATTATGAATGCAATTAATAATATCTCTGATTTCTTCGATNAAGAAAGTTCATTAGTGCAGAAGCGCTGCGAATCTTCAACAAGGTACTGGCGAAGAAAAGATTAATCAAGGAACGAGAATTCATAAATCGCAGATTGAATGATCCCTCTACGACAATTGAAGAGATGATAGTGCGGTGAAGATGGGAAGTGTTGTGCTATACTACCGCTTCCGTGGTTATTCCTGTGGTAAAGGAATTTTATGCAAATTTGCATGGAATCAATCTGGGAATCTTTGATGTGTGAGGTAGATGGATAACTTTTACTCCTGCACGGATTAATGAATTATATATGATCGAGAACGTTCCTGTCTGCCATTATTCCAACTTCGTCCTGACAAGAAACTAGATGAATGAAATTTACCAATATTTAACGGACGAAACTGAAGTCTGGAAAATGAGAGAAAACGGGTATGTTAGTTTTTCTGCGACACTCCTAAATCCCATTTTGAAACACTAGTACTTCTTCATTTTTGCAAAATTGTTACCGTTAATGAAGATCGGTAAAGTTGCTGTAGAAAGTGCTATTTTGAATTACTGCATCCAAATGGGACTGTCGATCGATATTGGATCAACAATTGTGAAATCGGTTTTGAGTCTGATCGTTCATGGATCAACTTATGGGCTTCGACACTCTTCCACAATTTTCTCACTTTGCAGTCAATTCCAAGTATCCTACGAAAATTGGGAAGAGGTACTTCTACCTTGGAAGCCTTTGGACCCAACTGAGAGATTCACAGCCTATGAAGTTGAAAATGACATGACTATTATGGTAGATCAATCGTCTCAGAATTCACTGCCGATTCAACCTTTAATTCTGGANTCGATTGATATTAGATCAATAATTGTGAAGTCAGTTTTGGGCCTGCTCGTTCATGGATCAACTTATGGGCTTGGACACCCTTCCACAATTTTCTCACTTTGCAGTCATTTCCAAGTGTCCTACAAAAATTGGGAAAAGGTACTTCTACCTTGGAAGCCTTTGGACCCAATTGAGAGATTCACAGCATTTGAAGATGAAAATGACATGGCCATTGTAGTAGATCAATCATCCCAGAATTCACTGCCAGTTCAACCCATTAATTCCTAACAAGACTCTAGTGATCCTGCGCCGAATCAAGAAATTGGAGAAGTACAAAATATCATGAATGCAATTAATTAATAATATCTCTGATTTCTTCGATCATTTAGACTGGAGGATGAAAGAACATTTTGAGCACTTTGGACNCATTATGGGCTTATAGGACTGCTTATAAAAATCTTATTGGATTGACTCATTACAAACTGATTTTTGGAAAGAATTGTCACTTACCAGTAGAATTGGAGCATAAAGCATATTGGGCGATTAAAGAATTCAATTATAAATATAAAGATGCTTGTAAGAAGAGATTGTTACAACTAAATGAATTGGAAGAATTAAGAAATGAATCTTAAATGAATTGGAAGAATTAAGAAATGAGTCTTATTATAACAACTTAAGAAGAGATTGTTACAATTAAATGAATTGGAAGAATTAAGAAATGAGTCTTATGATAGAGAGGAGATTATTACAAATGAATGAATTAGAAGAATTAAGAAATGAATCTTATGATAACGATAAAAGAAAAGATTGTTACAAATGAATGAATTGGAAGAATTAAGAAATCAATCTTATGATAACGATAGAATGTAGAGATTGTTACAATTAAATGAATTGGAAGAATTAAGAAATGAATCTTATGATAATGACAAAATTTATAAGGAGAAACTAAAGTTATGGCATGATGGAAAGATTAACCAAAAGAACTTTGAACTAGGACAAAAAGTTTTGCTTTACAACACTAGACTGAAGTTATTTCCTGGGAATTTGAAGTCTCGTTGGTTAAGACCCTTTACTTTGACTCAAGTTTATACTTACGGAGCTATTGAAATTGAAGATCAGAAAACTGAAAATAGATTTAAAGTAAATGGACATAGATTAAAACCATATTTTGAGGGTAAAGGACCAAAATTTAAAGAGGTTTTAATGATCAGTCAGCCTAAATGACACCTGAATAGGTCGGGCTGACGACGTTAAACCAAGCACTTTATGGGAGGCAACCTAAATTTTCTTTACTTTTATCGCGATTATAGTAGTTTTTATTATAAATTATAGTTAGTTTTGGTAGTATTAAGCTTTATTACTCTTATTTACCCTTGATTCATCATAAAAATTAGATCCATAGAGAAAAATTGGAGTGCATTCGGACCAGAGCAAAACTGTGCAATTTTTGCCTTGGGCACAGACGGTGCCCTTGACGCCACCAACGACGGGTTTTTCCCGAGAGTCCAGGCAAAATTAATACAGAGGCTCGCCGACGACACCCTTGACCCCGCCGACGGTGAGACCGGCGAAATTGCGGTTACTTGGGTTCAAATGGCGGTTTTTGGTAGTTTTTGGGAGGGAATTATCCTTTAAAACTCCAAAATTCGATTCCTAGTTCATGTTTTCCCCCCCAAACGAAGTGAAACTCCACCAATTTTATTCTTATGGCGTCCAATTCCCCTGACAATCCTAAAATGCAAGTCTTCGATCGGCGAAAGTTTATTAGTATGGAAGCGCAACAAATCTTCAACTAGTTACTGACGAAGAAAAGATTGATCAAGGAATGAGGATTTTTAAATCATGGATTGAATAATCTCATGACAAAAATTGAAGAAAGGATAGTGCGACAAAGATGGGAAGTGATGTGCTACACTACCTTCGCCGTGGTGGTTTCTGTAGTAAAAGAATTTTATGCAAATTTATATGGAATCAACCATGGAATTTTTTATGTGCGAGAAAGATGGATCACTTTTACTCCTGCACAAATCAACGAATTATAAATGATCGAGAACGTTCCTGTCTGCCACTATTCCAAGTTCGTCCCAACGAGAACCAGATGAATGAAATTTATCAATATTTAACGGACGAAACTGACGACTGGGAAACAAGAGAAAACATGTATGTTAGTTTTTTTGCGACACTCCTAAATCCCATTTCAAAACATTGGAACTTTTTAATTTTTGCAAAACTGTTACTGACAATGAAGATCAGTAAAGTTTCTAAAGAAAGTGTTTTTTTGAATTTTTGCATCCAAAGGGGACTGCCGATCGACATTGGATCAGTAATTGTGAAGTTGGTTTTGGGCATGATTGTTCATGGATCAACTTATGGGCTTGGACACCCCTCCAAAATTTTCTCACTTTGCAGTCAGTTCCAAGTGTCCTACGAAAATTGGGAAATGTACTGCTACCTTGGAAGCCTTTGGACCCAACTGAGAGATTCCTAGCTTTTGAAGATGAAAATGACATGGCCNATTCTGGACAAGACTCTGATGATCCTGCGTAGAATCAAGAAATTTGAGGAGGTACAAAATGTCATTAATGCAATTAATAATATCTCTGATTTCTTCGATCATCTAGACTGGAGGATGANTTTAATTCATAACAAGTCTCTGGTGTTCTTGGGTCGAATCAAGAAATTGGAAAAGGAGGTAAAAAATGTCATGAATGCAATTAATAATATCTCCAATTTCTTCGATCATCTAGACTGGAGGATGAAAGAACATTNGCGACTGATGAGGAGGCTGAAATAAATAGAAGAGGATTCTACTGAAGAATTTCCATTCCGACCCTTCTACAACCTCTTCATTCATGTACGATTAATNAATACGACTGATGAGAAAGATGAAATTGATAGAAGAGGATTCTACTGAAGAATTTCTATACCGACCCTTCTATAAGCTCTTTGTTCATGTGCAATCAATGGGTGATCTCAGAGGAGAATCTTGTACTGAGTCTGAAGAATAATAGATTTATATTGCTACCTGTATATGTATGTATATAATTTGATTTGAACTTTGCATTTGCTTTGCTTTAAAATTATGCTTTTAAATCTCTATATAGTTGAGACTAAGCATAGGATGTTTTGTTTTCAGCATTTTGAGTGTTGTAGCTTGGATTGCGATGTTGAATTAATGTATTAAGGTTGAAAAAATACCAAACTTAGGTGTGTTATGTAGCATATTTCGTAACGCTAGGAATTTATATATAATTGTGATGTTTTGTGTTGTGAAAGTTTATTTGTGATAAGTACATTATTTAATCACTTAANTATGGGTGATCTCAGAAATCTACAACATACTGAAGAATTTTCATTAATACGACTGGTGTGCTAGAACTTCTCCTTACAAATTCTCTCAAAATTCCCTTCTCCAATCTCTCCAAAAGGGTAGAAATCTACATTTCTACTCTTATTCTAAGAAACCTAAACTTTCTCCACANACAATGGGTGATCTCAGAGGGGAATCTAGTACTGAATCTAATGAATAATAGATTTATATTACTACCTGTTTATATATGTATGTAATTTAATTTGAACTTTGCATTTGCTTTGCTTTAAAATTATGCTTTTAGATCTCTGTATAGTTGAGACTAAGCATAGAATGTTTTTTTTTCAGCATTTTGAGTGTTGTGGCTTGGATTGCGACGCTGAATTAATGTATTGAGGTTTGACTATAGTTGAGACTAAGCATAGGTTGTTTTGTCTTCAGCGTTTTGAGTGTTGTGGCTTGGATTGCGACGCTGAATTAATGTATTGAGGTTGAGAATACCAAACTTAGGTGTGTTATGTAACGTATAGTGTACCCCTTGAAATTTATATATAAATGTGATGTTTTGAGTGTTGTGGTTTGGATTGCGATGCTGAATTAATGTATTGAGGTTGAGAAAATACCGCAATTTGAGTGTTGTGGCTTGGATTGCGACGCTGAATTAATGTATTGAGGTTGAGAAAATACCAAGCTTAGGTGTGTTATGTAGCGTAAATTGTAACTCTTGGAATTTATATATAAAGGTGATGTTTTGTGTTATGAAAGTTTATTTGTGATAAGTACATCATTTAATCACTTAAAATTATTTGAAAGTTTATTTGTGATAAGTACATCATTTAATCACTTAAAATTATGTCTATAATGATTGAATGGTCTTTGAGGTTTGAAATTGATCAAAATCGCAAAAATCCAAAAATTGAACTAAATCAATAGAGCCCGCCGACGGCGGACTTTTCCCGAGACTTAGGATATAATTTCAATAGAGNATGAACCCATTAGGAAATTCATCCAACCAATGAAATGTTAACTATAGACCTTCTTATCCTCCGGGATTTAACATCAGCAATTAAATTAAGGAGAAGAAGTTGTCTATGGAAGAGTTGATATTAAACATGGGTCAACAATTACAGAATCAAGGAAATCAATTACAAATTCAAGGAAATCAATTACAAAATCAAGGAACTACTATTAAGAATATTGAAAATCAATTAGGGTATATCGCTACTGCGCTTAGTAACCGAACATTAGGAACTTTTCATAATACTGTGGAATCAAACCCTAAAGATCAAGGAAAAGAATAGATAAAAGCGATACATTTACAAAGTGGAAAAGAATTGGAGATAAGAGTACAAAAAGAAACGGAAACTGAAAAAGAGAAAGTGGATACCGAAAAAGAAAAGGATCATGAGTACCAAGATTTAGAATATCCATTTACACCAATGAAAATTATTGTGGACAAGCCTCCACCACCATTTTCTCAAAGATTGAAGCAACACAAACAGAATAAATAATTTTCCAAATTTTTAGAAATTCTTTAGCAGTTAACGGTAAATATTCCCTTCGTAAAAGCTTTAGAGCAAATGCGCAATTATGTGAAATTTATGAAAGATATTCTGAACAATAAAAGGAAGTTCACTGATAACGAAATTGTTGCACTTAGCGAAGAGTGTAGTGCAATTATTCAGAAAAAGCTTCTAGAAAAATTAAAAGATCTTGGCAGTCTCACTATACCGTGTGCTATCGATGAAAAATTTTATGGAAGAGTTTTATGTGATTTGGAGCCGGCATTAATCTTATGTCTCTATCAATTTTCAAAAGATTAGGATTAGGAGAAGTCTCACCTACTTCTGTAACTCTTCAGTTAGAAGATCGTTCAGTCACATATCCTAAGGGAGTTATAGAAGATGTGTTAGTAAAAGTTGATAAATTTATCTTTCCTGTGGATTTCATTATTTTAGATATGGAGGAAGATAAAGAAATACCTATCATTTTAGGGAGACCATTTTTAGCTACTGAAAAAGCTATGATAGATGTTCAAAAAAGAGAATTAACTATGAGAGTTAACGATCAAGAAGTGACTTTTAACATTACAAAATCTATGTAATACCCTACTGTTGAAAGAGATAATGAATGTTTTCGCATGAAAATTAGTGAACATCTATTGAATGAACATTTTAAAGAACATTTTGAAGAGAAAGAAAAATTTGAAGAGAGTGATGAAGTTATTTTGGACAAATTAGAAAATGAAGAATTAGATTATGTTCAGGAAAGATTTGAGATGCTGGATATTACAGAAAACGCTGATAAGAATCTAGTTCTGTTAATTATAAAACCACCTAAACTTGAGTTGAAAATATTGCCTAACCACTTGAAGTAGGTGTTTCTGGGAGACTCATCTACATTACCTGTTATTATATGTTCAGAATTAAATGATTTGCAAGAGCAAAGACTGTTAGATACATTGAAAAGATATAAGAAAGGGAATTAAATGATCTGCAAGAGCAAAGACTGTTAGATACATTGAAAAGATATAAGAAAGCTTCTGAATTAAATGATCTGCAAGAGCAAAGACTGTTAGATACATTGAAAAGATATAAGAAAGCTTTCATAATTAAATGATCTGCAAGAGCAAAGACTGTTAGATACATTAAAAAGATATAAGAAAGCTTTTTGTTGGACCTTAGCTGATATTAAGGGAATCAGTCTTTCGATCTGTATGCACAGAATTATATTAGATGAACAATAAAACCAAGAGTTGATCCATAAAGGAGATTAAATCCAATGATGAAAGAAGTAGTTAAGACGGAAATTTTGAAATGGTTAGACACTAGAATTATATATCCTATTTCAGATAGTGCGTAGGTAAGTCCAATTCATTGTGTTCCTAAGAAAGGAGGAGTGACTGTTGAGACAAAAGAAAATATGATTTATACCTATCAGACAAGTTACTGGGTGGCGTATTTACATTGATTATAGAAAATTAAACACTGTCACCATAAAAGATCACTTCCCTTTACCTTTTTTAGATCAAATACTAGATTGACTTGCTGAGCACAAATATTTTTGTTTCTTAGATGGATATACCAGTTACCATTAAATTCATATTGCTCCTGAGGATCAAGAAAAGACAACATTTACTAGTCATTTTGGAACTTTTGCTTTTCAAAGAATGTCTTTTGGATTATGTAATGCATCTGCAACATTCTAGAGATGTATGATGTGTATATTTAGTAAATTAATTGATGATGGATTAGAAGTATTTATGGATGATTTCTCTATATTTGGAACATCATTNCATAATAAATTAGTGGGATCTCTTAGATCGATTATAGATTCTATGACTGGTGGTTCTCTAATGTCAAAACCTCTTGATGAGGCTTATTTATTAATAGAAGAGATGACTACCAACAATTTTCAATGACCCTCTGAGCGGGTAAATTCTAAAAGAGTAGCTAGTATCCATGATTTTAATGCAATATCTATGTTAGCTTCGCAGATTGGTGCAATATCAAAGAAATTAGATCATTATGGGATGAATTATTCTTCAACACCTCCTATGATGGAAGAAAATTCATTTGGACAATTTGTGGATGTTCAACCTTCATATGAGACCTTAAATGCTATTAATAGACCCAACAACCTATATTCGAATTATTATAACCCAGGTTAGAAGAATCATCCAAATTTTAATTGGAATAACAATTCTTCTACAAATCAACAATGGGCAAACAACCCAGTGAACCCATTAGGAAATTCATCCAACAAGGGAAATGTTAACTATAGACCTTCTTATCCTCCAGGATTTAACAGTAATACTCAAATTAAGGAGAAGAANTTTTTGAATGACAACTATTATAAATACAAGAAAGTTAATCACTTCATTAATTGCTGTTTTAATCAGAATTTAATAATTAAGTTTTTTAGATTTTCGTGTGCTGCCAAACAGCTTTTGTCAGTTATCATGACTGGCATTTCTCCTTTGTCTAGAGGATGATGTCCTGATGAATGCCTTCAGACTGACTGTTGACCAAAGAAAAATATGTTGAGATTTTTATACCTATTTTACACTATTTTTTATGATATTGCACTTTAAAGAAAGGTATTTTTTATGTTTTGTTGCAGGAATGATGAATTAGGGTCATTGGAGCAAAACGATGCAAAAAAAGAGCAAATTTGGACCGAAAAGGACCAAAATGTCAAGATTTGAACTAGTGCGTCGACGGCGAGCCCAACGGCGCCGACGACGGACTTTTCCCGAGAGTCCAAAATTAATTCACTTAGAAGGCCCGCCGACGACACCCTCGAGGCCGCCGACGGCGAGCTCTACGGTTATGTCCAACTATGCATTGAATGAGGATGAATTTTGGTGGGGTGCATAAGCAACTCTTGGAAAAACTCATCCACATCTTTAAAGAGAAGACTTTAGCTGAAAAATAGGGAGAATGAGGCTCAAAATTGAAGTGTGGAAAAAGTGTAGAGAGTCTAATTGTGAGAAATTCTTCGAGAGATTGTAAGAGTGGAGGGAAAGTGAGAGATTTCTTCCTCATTGCCGCTTCGAAGAGGAATTGTGTGCTGTAAAAAAATGAAGAGATTCAGAGAAACTTTGAGGAGTTTGTTTGGGGAGAAATTAGAGATAAGTTTATTTATTTTTGTAGTTTCTATGACTTTGATTTTATATATGAATTCTGAGTTTTGTTGTGTTTTCCCCATGAGATCTGAGTAGTTTTCTCTGTCTTTATCCTTGTCTTGAGATTTGTGAAATGGTGATTTAAATTGGTTAAGCCATGAAAATGTTAAAGAAATTGTGATAATCTTTTCACTTCGATTTTAATTTACTTTTAAACTGGCTAATTAATTTATTAAAATATGTTGAGTTTTACAACTAAAGTGAAGATTACATCCAAGATTCGGGTAGGTCAAAGGCCTTGGAAGTTGGGTGCAAATAAATAGGAAAATAAAATTATCGGGCGTAAAATCAGACTAAAATCCCCAATTCAGACCTATCATTTGGGTGTTGAAGTGTAGATGTTAGCCCTCAAGCGAGGGGAACGTGGGAGCTCTGAAGTAAGAATCTGTATCCTCTCATCCTAGCTGCAGATTCAGTAAACAAGCATAGGATTAGTCAATGTTCTTTATGCATGGACCAAAGGGTAAAGAATAGGCATGCTCCTATTTGGCCCAATACAACTAGAACTGATTCACTTTATCCATTCATTATAATTTCTTGTCAAGGAGAATGATGTTTTCTTATATATTGAATATCACATTAATATTTAATAGTTATTAAAATTACATATTTATTTCAATTGTCTATTAGTGACAGATAAGCAATTTGAACTCTATTGTTGCGATTAAGTATTATTTTTCTAAAATCTTAGTTCGTAGTTCTGATATTACTCACTGTGGGATCAATATCTAGGACTCCATTTGAGCCCTATATTACTTGAGCGATACGTATACTTGCATTGATAAGTGTGACTTTACAATTATTGAATATTTTTATACATACATCTTTATCGACTCTATAACTGCTATTAAGTTTTTGGTGCAGTTGCTGAATTATATACATACATCTTTATCGAATCTATAAAAATTAATTCTTTTAGCAGTAGTATTAAATACTTATATTTTTATCCATATATAAAGCCGCTGTCAAGTTTTTGGCATCGTTGTCGGAGAGTAAACAAGAATCATAATTAGAGTAACATGCAAATTAGTATTATTAGAAAATTTTTACTTGAATTGCAATTTATTGTCATATTTAGTTAATTATTTTAATGTGTACTCTTAATGATGCACAAATTAACTATACTGTTACTGAAATGAGTTACTGGTCATTCTGTGCGCTTTAGATAAATTTAGATCTTATTTAATCGGAGTTAAATGTGTTGTGCACACTGATCACTCTGCTATTAAATATTTGATGCAAAAGAAGGATGTCCAATGTTAATTGATGGATACTTTTGATGCAAGAATTTGTTCTTGTGGTTTTTGATAGAAAGGGAACTGATAATCAAATTGTTGATCATCTATCGAGATTAGAAAACCTTGAATTATCTGACACCAACAATGAAATTGCAGACAGTTTCCCTAATGAATAACTTTATAATATTAATGAGTGAAAAATACCATGGTATGCTGATATTGTTAACTATATTGTAAGTGATATTTTGCCACTTATGTTAACACTGCAATAACAAAAAAAATTCATTCATGATGCGAAAGCATAATTTTGGGATGAGCCTTATTTATATAAATAATGTAATGATCTTATTATGAAGAGATGTGCACCTTATGAAGAAACTGAGCTAATCATTCAGAAATGTCATGATTCTGAATTTGGAGGACATTAGGGATTGATAAAACTACTTCTAAAATTTTACAAGCTGGATTTTATTGGCATACTATCTTTAGAGATGTTTATAGATACATAAAACATGATCGATGTCAACGTGTAGGCAATATATCTAGAAGAAATGAAATGCCTCTGAATTTCATGGCAAGCTGGATTTTATTGGCCTACTATATTTAGAGATGTTTATAGATATATAAAAACTTGTGAACGATGTCAACGAGTAGGTAATATATCTAGAAGAAATGAAATGCCTCTGAATTTCATATTAGAAGTGATGTCAACGAGTAGGCGATATATCTAAATGAAATGCCTCTGAATTTCATGTTAGAAATTGAGATCTTTGATGTTTGGGGATTAGATTTCATGGGACAATTTATTCCTTCATTTGGGAACTTATATATATTAATTGCAGTAGACTACATTTCTAAGTGGATTGAAGCACAAGAGAACTTATATATATTAATTGCAGTAGACTACGTTTCTAAGTGGATTGAAGCACAAGATTTACCCTCATTGTGACGCTAAAAGTGTTTCAAGATTTTACGTTTCTATGGAACCATTTATTCCTTCATTTGAAAACTTATATATATTAATTGCAGTAGACTATGTTTCTAAGTGGGATTGAAGCACAAGAGAACTTATATATATTAATTGCAGTAGACTACGTTTCTAAGTGGATTGAAGCACAAGATTTACCCTCGGAACTTGTATATATTAATTGCAGTAGACTACGTCTCTAAGTGGATTGAAGCACAAGCTTTACCTCGCTGGTGGCGCTAAACCCTTCATATGGGA
Organism: Phalaenopsis hybrid cultivar; assembly: GCA_002079205.1. Taxonomy (NCBI): domain Eukaryota; kingdom Viridiplantae; phylum Streptophyta; class Magnoliopsida; order Asparagales; family Orchidaceae; genus Phalaenopsis; species Phalaenopsis hybrid cultivar. The sequence continues at coordinate 78,601 of JXCR01004785.1, forward strand.
ACTTATACATATTAGTTGCGGTAGACTATGTTTCAAAGTGGATTGAAGCACAAGATTTACCTCGTTGTGACGCTAAAAGTGTTCGAGATTTTTAATAAAAAATATTTTCACTAGATACGGAATGCCTAGAATGATTATCACTGACGGAGGTTAATGAAAAATATTTTACTAGATACGGAATGCCTAGGATGATTATTACTGATGGAGGATCCCATTGGATACATAATGCCTAGAATGATTATCACTGATGGAGGATCCCATTTTAGGAATAAATATTTTCAGAGATTGGCATAAAAATTTAATATTATTCATAGAATCTCTACTGCCTATCTTCCTCAAAACAATGGGTTAGCTGAAGTTTCTAATAGAGAGATTAAGAAAATACTTGAAAAGACTGTAAACCTTAGTAGAATAGATTGGTCCACTAGATTAGATACTGCATTATGGGCTTGCATAACTGCCTATAAAACTCCTATTGGAATGACTCCTTACAGACTGATTTTGGAAAAGACTTGTCACTTACCAGTAGAATTGGAGCATAAGGCATATTGGGCGATTAAAGAATTCATTTATAATATAAAGATGCTTGTAAGAAGAGATTGTTACAACTAAATGAATTGGAAGAATTAAGAAATGAATCTTAAATGAATTGGAAGAATTAAGAAATGAGTCTTATTATAACAACTTAAGAAGAGATTGTTACAATTAAATGAATTGGAAGAATTAAGAAATGAGTCTTATGATAGAGAGGAGATTATTACAAATGAATGAATTAGAAGAATTAAGAAATGAATCTTATGATAACGATAAAAGAAAAGATTGTTACAAATGAATGAATTGGAAGAATTAAGAAATCAATCTTATGATAACGATAGAATAAATAGGAGCATAAAGCATATTGGGCGATTAAGGAATTCAATTATAATTTGAAAGATGCTGGTAAGATATTGTTACAATTAAATGAATTGGAAGAATTAAGAAATGAGTCTTGTGATAACGACATAATTTATAAATAAAAATTAAATTTATGGCATGATCGGAAGATTAACCAAAAACACTTGGAACCAGAACAAGAAGTTTTACTTTACAACCCTAGGTTGAAATTATTTCCTGGGAAATTGAAGTCTCTTTGGTTAGGGCCATTTACTGTGACTCAAGTTTATACTTACGGAGCTGTTTAAATTGAAGATCAGAGAACTAGAAATAGATATAAAGTCAATGGACATACATTAAAACTATATTATGAGGGTAAAAGTCTAAATTTTAAAGAGGTTTTAATGATCAGTCAACCTGAATAACACCTGATAGGTCGGGCTAACGACATTAAACCAAGTGCTTTATGAAAGGCAACCATATTTATCTTTACTTTATTCGCGATTATAGTAGTTTTTATTTGAAATTATCATTGGTTTATGGTAGTATTAACCTCTACTATTCTTATTTACCCTTGAAACATCTAAAAAATTGGATCCATGAAGAAAAATTGGAACGCATTCGGACCAGAGCGAAACTGTGAAAATTTTGCCTTGGGCGCCGACGGCGCCCTTGACGCCACCGACGGTGGATTTTTCCCGAGAGTCCAGACAAATTAATGCAGATGCGTGCCAACGGCGCCCTTGAGGCCGCCGACGGCGAGATCAGTAAGATGACGGTTTCTTGTGTTTGAGTGGCGGTTTTTTACGGTTTTTGGGTGGGAATAGTCTTTTTAAATTCAAAAATCCGAATTCTAATCATATTTTCCCTCCAAAAATGAAGTGAAACTCTACCAATTTCCATTCCTATACATCCAATTCCCTTGATAATCCCAGAATGCGAGTTTTTAATCAGCGGAAGTTTATTAGTGCGGAAGCACAGTGAATCTTCAACAAGTTGCTGATAAAGAAAAGATTAATCAAGGAACGAGGATTCGTGAATTGCGGATTGAATAATCCCGCCACAAATATTGAAGAAACGATAGTGCGGTGAAGATGGGAAGTGTTGTGCTACACTACTGCAGCCGTGGTGGTGCTTGTGGTAAGAAAATTTTATGCAAATTTGCATGGAATCAACCAAGGAGTTGTTTATGTGTGAGGAAGATGAATCACTTTCACTCCTGTACGGATCAATGAATTATATATGATATAAAATGTTCCTGTCTGTCACTATTCCAATTTTGTCCCCACTAGAAACCAGATGAATGAGATTTACCAGTATTTAACGGACAAAACTAACGATTAGGAAACAGGAGAAAGAGAGTATGTTAGTTTTTCTGCAATACTCCTGAATCCCGTTTCTAAACATTGGCACTTTTTTCATTTCTGTGAAACTGTTACCGACAATGAAGATAGGTAAGGTTTCTAAAGAAAGTGCCATTTTGAATTACTGCATCCAAAGGGGACTGCCGATCGACATTGGATCTATAATTATGAAGTTAATTTTGGGCAATCATTCACTTATCAACTTATGGGCTTGGACACCCTTTCACAATTTTCTCACTTTGTAGTCAGTTCCAAGTGTCCTATGAGAATCGGGAAAAAAGTACTGCTGCCTTGGAAGCCTTTGGATCCAACTAAAAGATTCCCATCATTTGAAGATGAAAATGACAAGGCCATGATAGTTGATCAATCATCTTAGAATTCACTTCCAGTTCAACCCTTAGTCCCTGATAAGTCTTTGGTGATCCTGCGCCGAATCAAGAAGTAGGAAAAGGAGGTACAAAATTTCATGAATGCAATTAATAATATCTATGATTTCTTCGATCATCTGGACTGGAGNTGGTTGATGAGGAAGATGAAATTGATAGAAGAAGATTATACTGAAGAATTTCCATATCGAACCTTCTACAACCTCTTCGTTCATGTGCAATCAATGGGTGATCTCAGAGGAGAATCTAGTACTGAATCTNTAAGATAGTTTGATACGACTGATGAGGAGGAAGAAATTGATAGAGGATGATTCTATTGAAGAATTTCCATTCCGATCATTCTACAACCTCTTCGTTCATGTGCAATCAATGGGTGATCTCAGAGGAGAATCTAGTACTGAANAACATAGAAGATAGTTTAATACTGCTGATGATGAGGATAAAATTGATAGAAGAGGATTCTACTGAAGAAATTCCATACCGACCCTTCTATAACCTCTTCATTCATGTGCAATAAATGGGTGATCTCAGAGGAGAATCTAGTANGCATTGATACGGTTGATGAGGATGATGAAATTAATAGAAGAGGATTCTACTGAAGAATTTTTATACCGACCCTTCTATAACCTCTTTATCCATGTGCAATCAATGGGTGATCTCAGAGGAGAATCCAGTACTGAATCTGATGAATAGTATATTTATATTGCTACCTGTCTGTCTATGTGTGTATTTAGTTTGAACTTTGCATTTACTTTGCTTTAGAATTATGCTTTTAAATCTTTGTATAGTTGAGACTAAGCATAGGATGTTTTGTTTTCAGCATTNTGTCAGCGTTATTTCGGGTTGATTTGTGGGGTTGCCCGAAAGAAGTTGTCGGTCATTGGAATCGAAATCCCGTCGCCCGCTTCGGAAGGAAATTGAAGTATGAAATCAAACTAACCCCATATTTTTCATAGTTTAAAATGAAAGAGCACTGTACTCTGTATCTATCCCGAAGGATAAACACAAGAATTGAGGATGAGGCTCATTCAAATAAACTAATTGTATCTATCCCAAAAGATAAACACAAAACTTGAGGATGAGGCTTGATCAAATAAACTAAGGAAAGTATGACATCTGTTTGGTCTGCGAAACCTTTGTATTTNTACTGCTGATTCAACCCTTAGTTCCGGACAAGCCTCTGGTGATCCTGCGCAGAATCAAGAAATTGGAGAAGGAGGTACAAAATCTCATGAATGNCAAATTTTCATTCTGACCCTTCTACAACCTCTTCGTTCATGTGCAATTAATGGGTGATCTCAGAGGAGAATCNNCCTACTGAAGAATTTCCATTCCGACCATTCTACAACCTCTTCGTTCATGTGCAATCAATGGGCGATCTCAGAGGAGAATCGAGTANTTTGATACGTTTGATGAGGAGAATGAAATTGATAGAAGAAGATTCTAGTGAAGAATTTTCATACCGACCCTTCTATAACCTCTTCGTTCATGTGCAATCAATGGGTGATCTCANTTTGATAGGATTGATGAGGAGGATGAAATTGATAGAGGAGGATTCTACTGAAGATCAGTAGAATTTCCATTCTGACCCTTCTACAACCTCTTCGTTCATGTGCAATCAATTGGTGATCTCAGAGGAGAATCNCGCGATGCTAAATTAATATATTGAGGTTGAGAAAATACCAAACTTAGTTGTGTTATGTAATGTATATTGTACCCCTTGAAATTTATATATAAATGTGATGTTTTGTGCTGTGAAAGTTTATATGCGCTAAGTACATCATTTAGTTACTTAAAATTATGTCTATAATGATTAAACGATGTCGTTCAGGCTTGGAATGGATCAAAATTGCAAAAATCTGGAATTTGGACAAAGTCAATAGAGCCCGCCGATGGCGCCCTTGACGTCGCCGACGACGAGATTTTCCCGAGACTTAGGATTTAAATTCCAATTAAGTGCGCTGACGGCGCCATCGACCCTGCTGATGGCAAGCTCACAAAAAAAACACTTTTAACCTCGATTTTGACCAGTAAACCGCCACTATTCATCATCCCCTTCCTCCTAAAAACGCCATTTTCGACTTAGGGCTTGAAAACCACTATTCATCATCCCCTTCCTCCTAAAAATGTCATTTTCGACCTAGGGCTTGAAAGATCTGAAGGCTTTTTGACACCGGATTTGATCATCTCTAGGTAAGAGCTTCACTCCAAGCTAAAAATATTTGATTTCCACCATGAATTTCTCCCACATTGAGCGTGTGAAGAAAAATTGGAAAGAAATTCATGGATTTTATTGTTGAACTCTTAGAATTACTATTGGAAGCCATGATTTACATATTTGAAGTANCCGTCTGTCTATGTATGTAATTTGATTTGAACTTTGCATTTGCTTTGCTTTAGAATTATGCTTTTAGACCTCTGTATAGTTGAGACTAAACATAGGATGTTTTTTTTTCAATGTTTTGAGTGTTGTGGCTTGGATTGCGACGCTGAATTAATGTATTAAGGTTGAGAAAATACCGTTTTGAGTGTTGTGGTTTGGATTGCGATGCTGAATTAATGTATTGAGGTTGAGAAAATACCGCAATTTGAGTGTTGTGGCTTGGATTGCGACGCTGAATTAATGTATTGAGGTTGAGAAAATACCAAACTTAGGTGTGTTGTGTAACGTATATTCTAAATCTTGGAATTTATATATAATTGTAATGTTTTGTGTTGTGAAAGTTTATTTGTGATAATTAAATCATTTAATCACTTAAAATTATGTTTATAATGATTGAACAGATGTCATTGAGGCTTGAAATTGATAAAAATTGCAAAAATCCGAAAATTGAACCAAATCAATAGAGCCTGCCGACGGCGCCCTCGACGCCGCCGACGGTGCCCTCGACGCCGTCGATGGCGGACTTTTCTTGAGACTTAGGATATAATTTCAATAGAGCACGCTGACGGTGAGATCCCAAAAAAACACCTTTAACTGCAATTTTGACCAGTCAACCGCCACTATTTATCATCCTCTTCCTCTGAAAAATGCAATTTTTGACCTATGGCTTAGAGATCTTGGATTGGGAGGCGATTTCAAGGCATTTAGACACCAGATTTGATCATCTCTAGGTAAGAGCTTCACTCCAAACATAAAATATTTAATTTTCACCATGAATTTCTTCCACATTGAGGAGATTCAAAAAATTTGAGAATGTGAAGAAGATATTGGGAAGAAATTCATGAAACTTAGTGTTGAAATCTTAGAATTACTCTTGGAAGCCATTATTTGCATATTTGAAGTATATTTTAAAATTTGTCCATAATTGTGATTAGATTGAAATGGCTCCACGACAAAAGAGTCAACTTGAGTTCGATGAGTCTCGCTTCGTCAATGAGGAGATTCAATCAAGGTTTACTTCAGAATTTGAAGGAAAGAAACGTATACGAGATCAAGTTTTTGAGAGTATGGGAGGAGAAATTGAATGAGTTATTACCAAACGGAGGTGGGAAAACTTCTGTTACATCACCAATAAAGCTGTTGCATATATTGTGAAAGAATTCTATGCCAACGTGTTCTATTATGAAGACGAAATCGTTCAAGTGCGGGGATTTTCTGTTGAATTTAATGTCGTCCGCATTAACACCTTTTACGAAGTCCCAGACTCTTATAGCTACCACTATGAATCCTTAAGTACTATGGAAGCCCCCCTGAATGATGTGATTAACTTTCTCACTGATGGAAAAGGAACGTGGAAGATTAAGCAACGTAAACGGGTAAATTTTTCTGCTTCCATGTTAAATTTCACCTTTAAAGCGTGACACTATTTTATTTCCTCTACTCTGTTACTGACCTATCACCATAGTGAGGTAACAAGAGATAGAGCTATTTTGAATTTTTGTATTCAGAATAATATAAATATAAAAGTGGGGAGAATTATTTTTAAGAATATATTGACTACGGCAATGAGTGAAACAAGTGGAGGTCTAGGACATCCTGGCCTTATTTATGCACTTTGCCAACTTTCTGGAGTGGAAGCTGGAGGTGATGAGGAATGGGTTTACCCTATGAAACCCATTAGTAAAGCTAATTTGAAAACGTATGTCTCCCACAAAAAAATGGAGAACTGGGAGTAGAAGTCAAGAACCTTCTACTAATAGAGATATCCCCTCTACTAGTTATGACCTTCCACCTTCTAGTTCCCCTACCTTGACTGACTTAATGAATGAGTTGACCTTGCAGCAAAAGAGTATAGAATTAATAAATCAAAGGATTGGAGGTTTAGAACGTAGACATGATTATGATATTGAGTACCTACAGAGGCATTCAGATTTTGAGATAGCTTACTACGAAGCTCAGGCCTGACACTATAGAGGTGAGCCTGATGTTACTTTTCTTGAATGCCCCTGATATACTCAATATCAGCCTAATCCACCTGCGGATCAAGGAGACGAAGACATTGTTTGGGTTTTTTATATCTGATAGTAATTGATGTACTTGTACTTGTACTCTTATTTTTGTAATCTTTTATAATAGAAATGGATGTTTGTGTGTATTTGTACTATCATTTTTATTTTTATGATGTAATTGGATAGTTTTTAATGTTTTATTATAATTGTTGGTGTGGTAGTTGAAATTTATTAAAATTGTAATGCGATGTGATTTTCATTTTTAAATTTTATTTGTAATTGTTTTGTTTAGTATTGTGGATGTGTTAGTGAATATAGTGTTTGTTATGTTTTAGTTTTGTACTTATTTCAAAATTTCATTACCCAACAATTTCTCTAATGATTTATATTATAAAAAGCTCCTAATGTTATAGACCAGGTGGAGTAGAAATTTTGAGAAGGACTGCAAAAATTTCAAAATGATGAAAATGCCTAAAATATTGAGGTATGATTTATATTTAAAGTTTTTCTTTCCACCTCTATCATTTCATATTGAAAAATTTAAGTTTGGGGGAGAGAAGAAAAAGATTAACTATTAGATGTCCTCTATTTAAATATTTTAAAAAATTATTAATATGATTTTATGTAGTGAATTTAATCCAGGTAACAATATTTTGTAGATATTTAAATATTATGGTAGATTTAAAAAAATATTTTTGTAATGAAAATTAATTTTGTAACTTAAGATATTTGGTATAAAAGAATAAGATTATAGTTAATTATTTAAAGTAAAGAAAACTATATTTTGAAGTGTTAAGAATTTGAAAATTCATTTGAGAAGAAAAGATTGGGGCTTGATAATGTAAAAGTTATGAAATATTTATAAAGTAAATGAATGCTAAAAGTGTAAAATCATTGATTTCCAGAGTTATAAATTATACCCTTAAATTCAAAAGTCATTTTTTTTTTGCTAATGNTAAACTTTACTACAATAGATCATAACTTTTATGTAGTACTAAAATTACTTAAGGACAAGTAATTGTTAAGTTCGGAGGATTTTGACCAAAGGAAAATATGTTGAGATTTTCATACCTATTTTATACTGTTTTTGATGAAATTGCACTTTAAAGAAAGGTAATTTTGATATTTTTTTGCAAGAATGATGAATTAAGGTCATTGGAGAAAAAAGATGCAAAAAGGAGTGAATTTGGAGCAAAAAGGACACAAATGTGAAGATTTGAACTAGGGCACCGACGGCGAGCCCAAAAGCGCCGACGGTGAGATTTTCCCGAGACTCCAGAATTAATTCACTTAGAAGGCCCGCCGACGGCACNTTTTAAGGGAGACAACCCATATTTATCTTTACTTTTATCACGATTATAGTAGTTTTTATTTGTAATTATCATTTGTTTGTGGTATTATTAAACTCTACTACTCTTATTTATCCTTGAAACATCATAAAAATTGGATCCATGAAGAAAAATTGGAATGCATTCGGATTAGAGCCAAACTGAGCAAATTTTACCTTGGGCGTCGATGGCAGGTTTTTCCTGAGAGTCCAGATAAGATTGATACAGAGGCCCGCCAACGGCGCCCTCAACCCCGCCGACGGCTAAATCGGTGAATTGCCAGTTACTTGGGTTCAAATGGTGGTTTTTGGTGATTTTTGGGCGGGAATTGTCTTTTAAACTCAAAATTTTGATTTTTAGTTCATATTTTCCCTCCAAAAATGAAGTGAAACTCCACTAATTTCATTCCTATGTCATCTAATTCCCCTGATAATCCCAGAATACGAGTTTTCAATCGGTAAAAGTTTATTAGTGTGGAACACTGACACTTTTTCATTTCTGCTAAACTATTACCGACAATGAAGATCGATAAAGTTTCTAAAGAAAGTGCTATTTTGAATTATTGCATCCCAAGAAGACTGCTGATCGATATTGGATAAATAATGGTGAAGTTGGTTTTGGGCTTGATCGTTCATTCATCAACTTATGGGCTTGGACACGCTCCCACAATTTTTTCACTTTGTAGTCAGTTCCAAGTGTCCTACGAAAATTGGAAAAAGGTACTTCTACCTTGGAAGCCTTTGGATCCAATTGAGAGATTCCTAGCTTTTGAAGATGAAAATGACATGGTCATATAAGTAGATCAATCATCTCAGAATTCACTACCAGTTTAACCCTTAATTCCTGACAAGTCTATGGTGATCTTGCGCCGAATCAAGAAATTGGAGAATGAGGTACAAAATGTCATGAATGCAATTAATAATATCTCTGATTTCTTTGATCNTAGTTTTGGGCCTGATCATTCATCGATCAACTTATGAGCTTGGACACCCTTCCTTAATTTTCTCACTTTGCAGTCAGTTCCAAGTATCCTACAAAAATTGGGAAAAGGTACTTCTATCCTTGGAAGCCTTTGGACCCAACTGAGAGATTCCCAGCTTTTGAAGGAAAGAATGATGGCACTATTATAATAGATCATGCATCTCAGAATTCATTGCAAGTTCAACAATTATTCTTGGGAAGACTCTGGTGATCCTGCACAGAATCAAGAAATTGGAGAAGGAGGTACAAAATATCATGAATGCAATTAATNGGATAAACTTATGGGCTTGGACACCCCTCCACAAATTTCTCACTTTGCAGTCAGTTCTAAGTGTCCTATGAAAATAGGGAAAAGGTACTACTACCTTCGAAGCCTTTGGATCCAACTGAAAGATTCCCAATTTTTGAAGATGAAAATGACATGGCCATGATAGTTGATCAATCATCTCAGAATTCACAGCCAGTTCAACCCTTAGTCCCTGATAAGTCTTTGGTGATCCTGCGCCGAATTAAGAAATTAAAAAAGAAGGTACAAAATGTCATGAGTGCAATTAATAATATCTCTGATTTCTTCGATCATCTGGACTGGAGGATGAAGGAACATTTCGAACATTCTGGNTGAACGAGGATTTGTAAATGGAGGATTGAATAATCCCTCTACGGCTATTGAAGAGAGAATAGTGCGGCGAAGATAGGAAGTGTTGTGTTATACTACCTCCGTCGTGGTTGTTCTTTTAGTGAAAGAATTTCGTGCAAATTTACATGAAATCAACCAGGGAGTCATTTATGTACGAAGTAGATGGTTCACTTTCACTCTTGCATGCATCAACAAATTTTACATGATCGAGAACATTCCTGTCTGCCACTATTCCAATTTCATCCCAACGAGAAACAAAATGAATGAGATTTACTAATATTTAACAGACGAAACTGAAGACTGGGAAATGAGAGAAAACAGGTATGTTAATTTTTCTGTGACACTCCTAAATCCCGTTTCGAAATACTGCCACTTTTTCATTTCTGCTAAACTGTTACCGACAATGAAGATCGAAAAAGTTTCTAAATAAAGTGCTATTTTGAATTATTGCATTCAAAGGGGACTGTCGATCGATATTAGATCAATAATTTTGAAGTCGGTTTTGGGCCTGATCGTTCATGGATCAACTGATGGGCTTGGACACCCTTCCACAATTTTCTCACTTTGCAGTGAGTTCCAAGTCTCCTACAAAAATTGGGAAAAGGTGCTTCTACATTGGAAGCCTTTGGACCCAACTGAGAGATTCCTAGCTTTCGAAGATTAAAATGACATGGCCATTATAGTAGATCAATTATCTTAAAATTCACTGCCAGTTCAACCATTAATTCCTGACAAGACTCTGGTGATCCTGCGCAGAATCAAGAAATTAGAGGAGGTAAAAAATGTCATGAATTCAATTAATAATATCTCTGATTTCTTCGATCATCTAGACTGGAGGATGAAAGAACATTTTGAGCACTATGGACNCTGATAATCCCAGAATGTGAGTGTTCAATTGGCGAAAGTTTATTAGTGCGGAAGCGCAGCGAATCTTCAACAAGGTACTGATGAAGAAAAAATTGATCAAGGAAAGAGGATTCGTAAATCGAGGATTGTATAATCCCTAGACAAAAATTGAAGAGATGATAGTGCAGAGAAGATGGGAAGTGTTGTGTTATACTACGATCGTCATGGTTGTTCCTGTGGTAAAGGAATTTTATACAATTTTGCATGGAATCAATCAGGGAGTCATTTATGTGTGAGGTAGATGGATCACTTTCACTCCTACATGGATCAACAAATTATACATGATCGAGAACGTTCCTGACTGCCACTATTCCAACTTCATCCTAACAAGAAACCATATGAATGAAATTTACCAATATTTAACGGGCAAAACTGTAAACTGAGAAATGAGAGAAAACGGGTATGTTAGTTTTTTCTGCGACACTCCTAAATCTCGTTTCAAAACACTGACACTTCTTCATTTATGCAAAATTGTTACCGTCAATGAAGATCGGTAAAGTTTCTAAAGAAAGTACTATTCTGAATTACTGCATCCAAAGGGGACTACCGATCGATATTGGATCAATAATTATGAAGTCAGTTTTTGGTCTGATCGTTCATGGATCAACTTATGGGCTTGGACACCCTTCCACAATTTTCTCACTTTGATTCAGTTCCATGTGTTCTGCAAAAATTGAAAAATGTACTTCAACCCTGGAAGCCTTTGGAACCAACTGAGAAATTCCCAGCTTTTGAAGATGAAAATGACATGACTATTATAGTAGATCAAGCGTCTCAGAATTCATTGCCAGTNTTTAAAAATAACACTATGATATTTATCTAAACCACACTTATAGTATTTCTGAATTAAGACTTTACTACAATAGATAATTACTTTTATGTAGTACTAAAATTACTTGAGGACAACTAATAGTTAAGTTTGGGGGATTTTGACCAAAGGAAAATATGTTGAGATTTTCATACATATTTTAAATTGTTTTTGATGATATTGAACTTTAAAGAAAGATTTTTTTTATGTTTTGTTGCAGGAATGATGAATTAGGGTCATTGGAGCAAAAATATACAAAAAGGAGCGAATTTGGAGCGAAAAGGACAAAAATGTGAAGATTTGAACTAAGGCACCAACGGCGAGCCCAATGACACCGACGAAAGACTTTTCTCGAGATTGCATATTTAATTCATTTAGAAGTCTCACCGACTGCGCCCTCGAGGCCGCCGACGACGAGCTCGGCGGTTATGTCCAACAAAGCATTGAATGAGGACGAATTTTGGAGGGGTTCTTCGACAACTCTTGGGAAACTCATCCACAGCTTTAAAAGAAGATTTTGGCCAAAAATAGAAGAGGTCCTGGATGTTAGAAAGGTCCTGAAGGTTAGGGAGGTTCCGTTAGTGTATACAGAATTTACTAGAGTGTCTAAATTGTGAGGAATTCTTCGAGAGATCGTAAGAGTGGAGGGAAAGTGAGTGATTTCTTCCTCCATGTAGCTTTGAAGAGGAATTCTGTGTGCTATAAAGAAAGGAAGAGATTCAGAGAAACTTCGAGGAGTTTTCTTAGGGAGAAATTAGAGATAAGTTTATTTACTTGTTGTAGTTGTATGACTTTGCGTTTATATATGAATCCCGAGTTTTTTTGTGATTTTCCCATGAAATCTCAGTAGTTTTCTCTGTCTTTCTCCTTGTCTTGAGATTTGTGAAATGGTGATTTAAATTGGTGGAGCCATGAAAATGTTAAAGAAATTGTGATGATCTTTTCACTTCAATTTTAATTTACTTTTAATCTGCCAATTGATTTATTAAAATATGTTGAGTTTTACAACTAAAGTGAGGATTACATCCAAGATTCAGGGAGGTCAAAGCCCTTGGAAGTTGGGTACAAATAAATAGGAAAATAAAATTATCGGGCATATAATTACAAATTTTAGAGTGACAGACTAAAATCCCATATTCGATCCTATTGTTTGGGTGCTGAAGTGTAGATGTTAGCCCTCAGACGAGCGGAACATGTGCGCTCCGAATTGAGAGTCGGTATCCTCCCAGCCTAGCCGCAAATTCAGTAAACAAGCGTAGGATTAATCAATGTTCTTTATGCTTGAACCAAAGGGTAAAAAATAGCTATACTTCTATTTGGCACAATACAAATTGAACTGATTCACTTTATTCATTCACTATAATTTCTTGACAAGGAGAATGATGCTTTCGTATATATTAAATATCACATTAGAACCTTCATTAGTATAATTAGTTATTTAAGAGTTATTAAAATTACATATATTTTGATTGCTTTTTAGTGACAGTTAAGCAAATTGAATTCTATTGTTGCGATTAAGTACTGATTTTTCTAAAATCTTAGTTTGTCATTCTAATATTACTCCATGTGGGATTGATATCTAAAACTCCATTAGATCCCTATATTACTTGAGCGATACATATACTTGCGTTGATAAGTGTGACTTTATAATTATTGAATATTTTATACATCCATCCTTACTGAATCTATAACTGCTATTAAGTTTTTGGTACAGTTGTTGAGGAATTAAATCTTTTAGCAGCAATATTAAATACTTATATTTTTAAGCATATATAAAGTTGCTGTCAAGTGTTTATGGATGATTTTTCTGTATTTGGGAGTTTGTTTGAATTATACCTTAATAATTTTGAGAAAGTTCTAGAAGTATGTGAAAAAATCAACTTAGTATTAAACTGGGAGAAATGTCAATTTATGGTTGCAGGAGGCAATGTACTCGGGCATAAAATTTTTGAAAAAGGCATGGAGGTAGATCCTGAAAAAATTTAAGTTATTAAAAATTTACCACCTCCTACTAGTGTTAAAGGGGTAAGAAGTTTTCTAGGACATGCCAATTTTTACAGGCGCTACATAAATTTTTTTTCAAAAATAACTACGCTGCTATGCCAACTTTTAGAAAAAGATACGACATTTTATTTTGATGAGGAATACATAAAAGCATTTGAATTATTAATAAAGAAATTAGTCACTAAACCTATATTAGTACCACCTGACTGGGAAAAACCATTTGAAATAATGTGCGATGGTAGTGATTATGCTATTGGGGTTGTATCAGGACAAATGCATGACAAAGTTTCTAAAGTTATATATTACGCTAGTAGAACTTTAAATGATGCTCAAATTAAATATACTATTACTGAAAGAGAGTTATTAGCTATTGTTTATGCCTTTGATAAATTTAGACTGCATTTAATTGAAACTAAACGTATACTGCATACAGATCATTCTACTATTAATTACTTAATGCAAAAGAATAATGTTAAACCAAGATTAATTAGATGGATACTTCTATTGCAAGAATTTGATTTTATCGTAGTATATAGAAATGAGAATGACAATCAAATAGCTGATCATTTGTCTAGAAGAGAAATAGAAATATTAACTAATTTTACAAATAAAATTTTAGAAAATTTTCGTGATGAACAGTTATATAGAATTGATAAAATGGATGTACCGTGGTAGGCTGATATACTAAATTATATTGTAAGTGATATTTTACCACCTAATATAAAAAATTCACAATTAAAGAAATTTATATATGATTCAAAAGTCTATTTTTGGGATGACCCATATTCATATAAATAATGTAAATATCTAATTTTTAGAAGATGTGTGCCTTATGAAGAAACTCAACAGATAATTAAAAGATGCTATGATTATGAATTTGGAGGACATTTTGGAACAAATAAAATTGCATATAAAATTTTGCAAGCTAGATTTTATTGACCTACTATTTTTAGAGATGTTAATGAAAATTTTAAAACATGCTATAGAAGTCAACAAATAGAAAATATTTCTAGAAGAGATGAAATGCCTCTAAATTACACATTGGAAGTTAAAATTTTTGATGTGTGAGGATTAGATTTTATGGGACCATTTATGCCTTCATTTAGAAACATATATATTACTTTTTGTTGATTATATATCCAAATGGATTGAATCCATTGCTGTACTTAGATGTGATGCTCGGAGTGTTTATAAATTTTTAATTAAAAATATTTTTAGAAGATATCGAATGTCGAGAGTAATTATTACTGATGGAGGTTCTCACTTAAGAAAAAAGAGAATAAAAAAATTGATTAAGAAATATGATTTTATGCATAAATTCTCTATTGCTTATTATTCTCAGACTAGTGGTCTAGCAGCGATATCAAATCGTGAAATTAAACGCATTTAGAAAAAGCTAGAAATCCTTATAGATTGGATTGATACTGCATTATGGGCATACAAAATTGCTTATAAGACTCTTATAAGAATGTCTCCACACAGATTAATTTTTGGAAAAACATGCCACTTACTAGTAGAACTGGAGTATAAAGCATTTTGGGATATTAAAGAATTTAATTTTAATCTAAAAGATGCTGGTGAAAAAAGATTATTGCAACTCAATGAACTTGAGGAAATAAGAAATAAAACATATGATAATGCAAAAATATTTAAAGAGAAAATGAAAATATGACATGATCGGAAGATTAGTAAGAAGAAATTTGAACCTGGACAAGAAAATCTATTATAAAATACAAGATTGGGATTGTTTCTAGGAAAATTAAAATCCAGATGGTTAGGACCATTTAAAGTGATTAAAGTATATCCTTATGGAACTTTTGTTATTAAATATTCTAACACTGAAAAGATATTTAAAGTTAATGAACATCATTTGAAACATTATTATGAAGGGCACATATCTCAATTTAAAGAAGTTTTAATATTAAGTCAACTAGACTAAATAAATGGTTTGTCGAGCTGACAACGTTAAACCAAACACTTTGTGGGAGACAACCCATACATTTATGTTTATTTATTACTACTTTGTTTGATAAGTGATAATAATCCAACACAATTGCATTTGTTATAAATTAAGTTAAATATTGGTATTGGAGGAAAATTTGAAATTAAATTGAACGAAAATGAAAGTCACAAATTTTGGCCACTAGCGCCGACGTCGCCCAACAAAATGGACTTCATTGCCAGCAGCGCCAATCAGGAGCGCCGACGGCGTCGAGAGCGGTTTGACGGTTCAGAAGACTTTTGGCAGACTTTTGTGGGATTTTACTCTATAATAACCACCAGGAGGTGTTTTTAATGTCCTAGAACTTCCTTTGGACGACTAGAAACTTACTATTTTTGAATTCCATGACTTCCAATTCCAGAAATATTTTAAGGCATGGAGTTTTCAATCGAAGAAAGTATATTAGTTTCGATCCACAGCGATTATACGAAAAAGTTGTTACGAAGAAGAGATTGATCAAGGAGCGAGGTTCTACTAATCATGGATTGATCAATCCAAGTGCTCCGATTAATTAGATCATTCTGCAAAGGCGATGGGAAGTTCTGTGTTACACTACCGCTGTAGTTGTTGTGCCTGTAGTAAAGGAGTTTTATGCAAATTTAGATGGAATTACCCAAGGAGTTGACTTAGTACGAGGTAAGGCTGCACAATTTACTCTTGCGAGGATTAATGAAATGTATATATAGAAAATATCCCAATCTGTCATTATACAAATTTTGTCCCTACACAAGATTTGATGCAAGATGTTTATAATTTTTTGAAGGATGAAAGTGATATGTGGGAAGTACGAGATGAGGGATATATTAGTTTCCCTGCTTCATCACTTAATCCAATTTCAAAGCAGTGGCATTTCCTTATTTCTTCAAAATTACTCCTTACTTTGAAGATTAGTAGAGTCATCAAAGAAAGTGCTATTTTAAATTACTTCATTGATATAGGATCAATCATATTTAAATCTATTAGGGGCATCATTATGAATGGGCCAATTTATGGACTTGGGCATCCTTCTACAATTTTTGGGATTTGCAGTCAATCCTAAGTGCCATATGAAAGTTGGGAAAAAGTTTTACTACCTTGGGAGCCCATGATCCCTATTAATCATAATTATGTTGGAAATGCAAATGAATAATTAAATGCTATTATAAATCATTCTTCACATGCTTCAACTCCACTAATACCACCAACAGTTGGAAGTTCGCTTGCATTGGAGAAGAAATTGAAGAAAATTGAAAGGGAACCTCAGAGTATTATGAAAGCAGTGGGAGATCTTAAGTACCTTTTTGATCACCTGGATTGGAGAATGAAAGAAACTTTTGATCATACTGGAACTTTTGAAGCAGGATTAGTTTGGATGTTTAAAGAAAATGGGTGGATCGAAGAAAATTGGATAGATAAATTCTTGTACTGATCCGGGAGATATTAGAGGAAGAAAAAACACTGAAGAAGAGACAAAATATTTGAAGACTTTTGATTCTTTATTTGTTTAAGAATAATTATGTATTTATTGTAATTGTGAGGATTGGATTTAGTTTTGTTTGTTTTGCTTTAAAACTCTAAACTTTTATTATGTCTATAGTTTTGTGTCAGCGTTTAGTGTTGTGGCTTGATTTTGATGCTGATTTATAATTAGATTGCTTAATAGGTGTGAATGTTTAATTTGAAAAATGAGTTTGTAAAAAATGCATTTTCATATATAAAAGTTAGTTTGTTGTTGTTTGTGAAAATGATTGTTTGTGAAATGTTTATTTGTGAATTGTTATTAGATAAAAAATTGTGTTTAAAAATACTAAAAAAACTTTGGTGTAAATTGAAAGGAAATTGAAAATTTGAACAAATCAAAAATTGAATTTTTGGCCTTCAGCGCCTACAGCGCTGAAATGGGCGCTGATGGCGCCTTCGACCCAAGAGCAACCCTTAATCCGTTAAATTCACAATTTTCACCGCAAACCTCCATTTTTACCTCTTGAGTTACCTTCAACCTTCAATTTTCACACCTATGGATTGATTTTGGGCTGATGTGAGGCAATTTAGAGACAAAGAAACTTCAGATTTCATCTTCTCTAGGTAAGAGCTACACTTTAAACTAAAAATTTTTTATTTTCACCAAGGATTTTTCTCATATTGCCTAGTGAGAGTTTTTGAGAAAATGCTTTGGTGAAGAACTCTTACGTAGTGGATTTACGTTTAAACTGCTTTACCTTTTATTTTTTGGAATTTTGAAATTTATTTGAAATTTATTAGATTTCCTATGGCACCTAGAGCGAGCAAAAGAAAAATAGATCATGACGAGCAAACATTTGTTAGCTATAAAGCTAGTGCTTGATTTCATAGTTTTTGAGAAAATAAAAAAGTGATTATGGATCGTGGTTTCAAAAATTTCGGGAAGAGATGTTGAACGATTAATTATCTCTCGGCAGTGGGATAAGTTTTGGTATTTTACTGCTGATGCGATAGTTAGGATAGTTATGGAATTTTATGCCAACTTTTTGACGGCTTTCGATGATTTTGTTTTTGTTCGTGAAAAAAGGGTGGAGTTTACTCTAAGAAAAATAAACGAGTTTTATCAGTTAGAGGATGTTTATAGACGCCAGTATCATTCATTTTCTCCCTTAGATGAGGTAAATTCTTTTCCGACTAGTGAGAAAGTGGCTTGGAAAGTAAAGAATGAAGTTAAAGTCAACTTTCTCCTTTCTATGCTAAATAAAGTATCTAAGGTCTGACATTTTTTTTATTTCTAGGAGAATAATTCCAACAAACTATCATAGTGAGGTGACCGAGGATAGAGTCATCCTGAACTTCTGTATTCAACAATTGATGGACATAAATATAGGCTCTATTATTTATATGAACACTCGATCTATTGCGCTAGGAGAGACCACTGGTGAATTGGCACACCCTGCTATTATTTACATACTTTATGAGTAGGCAGGAGTTTATTTCAGACCAGATGAGGAGTAGATTGAGCCACAAAGACCTATTGGGCCTGCAAACATTAAGACTTATTAGTCTCATGTTGATTGGAGATCTGTAAGTAAGGGTAGGGATATTCCTTCTACTTCTTGGACCCCTACTTTTAGTGAGCCTACTTCTAGTGACCCCAATAACAGGGAACTATTGGACAAAATGATGATTCAGTAGGGGGATATTTTAAGGATGGGTTGTAGATTACTGAACATCGATGCCAGAAATGCTCGTACAGATGATTTGATTCGGCAGAAGTTTTATGATGATGCTGTGTATGATGATGCTTTAGTGAGATACATGAGGGTTGATCATTCAGTTTTGTTCCCTCTTCACCTTATTTATACTCCATATCAACAGCAAAAGTTGGATGTTGATGAAGAAGAAGGTGATGACTGGTGATCTTTTTGTTAGTTTGTATGTGATTGTACTTTGTGACTATGTTATGTGTTTTGTGATATTGTTGAGATTGTTTATTATATTTTGAGACTCTGTTACTATATTGTAATGTGAAACTATAATTTGTAAAACTATTTTCATTTCTAGAATTTAGTTTAGTTCTGCTGTTAGTTTCAGCATTTTGTTATATGTTGTATTTAACTCTTTCTTAGCAGATTTTATATGTATTATGTGCAATTTAATGTTTTAAGCATTTTAGTTTTTTATATTAGCACTTGAAGTATTTCAGAATTTATTTTCAAAAATCAAAACCTTCAACAGGTATGTATTTTCTTTATGTATTTAATGTTTCCATAAACCCTTTATTTCTAAGTTCTTCATGCTAAATCTTTTCAAAATTTAAGTTT